>VZUA01018035.1:214-11894 GCA_013401035.1 Horornis vulcanius | reverse complement strand
TAATAAACATTCCTACATAGAAATCTTCTGATAAGCTGTAACTAAAAAATACAGTGAGTACAATATAGAATTAGCAACATCTAAAGGAGTAAACCTGAGGTCAGCATTTTACAGAATGACCAACTGAAATTTTTTGGCATTTTTTTCTGTTATGTAAAATACAGTTTTTGCAGCCTCAGATATTTTAAGACCATTCTAATCTATAATTTTAAAGACATATCATGAAACCAATGTCCATTAATAAATAGTTAGCTCTTAGGGTTGTATTTGAAAGTCTGACTTAAAAAACAAACAAACAAACAAACAAACTACCTCTACTGAAAGAAAAATCCCATTTGTAAACTTAAAAGTGTTGACAACGTAAGCATAAGATGCTAGTCTAGGTGTGCTTTAGTGAGAACAGTCCAATCCTTTCCCCAGATCTCTTCCAAAGCTGCAGCAGCCAGTGATGGACGTTGGTGTGAAAGGGTGAGGCACACGCTCCCAGGAGGCTGGGTCACCGTGTAAGAGAGGGGCTGTTGTCTCAAAAGCATGATGGTCTCTCTTCAGTGGGATCAAGTCAGATGGTTTTGCACCTCGTGTTAAGTAGTCACTTCAAGTGATCCCCCTATTTCATTTGTTGTCACATCAAAAAGCAGTAATCTAGGAATTCTCAGGCAGGACATGAGTGAGTAAACCAGAAGCTGATGTGGTCACTGTGCATTGTTGTTGCCAGTTCCATTGTTTCCATTGGCATTTGCTGTGTTTATAGTATTAATACCATCTTGCTGAAGAGCATCTTTTCTTGGTGGCATTCTCTCATTGATCCTATCCAAACCTTTTGCTTCTTCAAAACTGCAGATTTTATGTTGCGGAGAGAATCCTCGTATTGCTTAACAAAATGCAAATTTGATATGTCAGTAATGGAAAAATAAGTCAAAAGCATATACTTTTTCTAACAAATGATGTTTTAAAAAAGATTAAAAAATCAGCCAAAGAAACTTATGGCCCTGCAACTGTATTGCTAAAGAGCCTCTAACCTGCTTTCCTGAAATGGTCACAGCAATCATGATTTCAGTTCATTACAAAAAGAACAAAGTATGGCAAATATTCTGCAAGTAGGAATCAAGGGGTTTAAGCCCACTTGATTGCTTCTGCGTGTCCCTGGTGGGGCCAGCTATCACTGCTGTGCTTTTGCTGCCCAGCTCATCGGGCTAATCTTAACATCCCCCTTCTCTTCAGGGCAATGTCAGTAAGATCTAAGCAGCACAGCAAGTGCAGCGGAGGCAAAGCAGCAAAGGGTTACAAAAGTAGTGGCAGATTTACATCCTGCACACACACCAATGGCCTGATCCTGTAGTTTTCATGCAGGCAAAACTGCAGGATGTGGTTCACACTGTGCTAATCGTGTGGATGATGGAAATGGACACAACCACAATCACCAAGTTAGCACTGTGGTTCAACAATGGTATCATTTAAATACAGATGTATTTAAAGTATAGAAAATAGGTATTATTTTGCTACTGATTTTTTTGATGAATGAGGTCTGTAGTTGAATTTACACTTGAAAATGGCTGACCACATAATAAGACTGAAGCCTTTGGGATGAAATAATTCTTTGGAGATTTAAGTACAGCTTTCCACTCACAACAACAGGACCTCTTGCAGGTGTGTGTGAGAACAGAATATGGCACTTGTTTATATTTTTGGAGATCTGACTTCCTTAATTAAAAAAACAAAAAATACAGTCATTAAATTGTGCTTTGCAACTAAATCTGAAAACCCCAAAGGCAGCTCTCTCAATGGCTATGCTGTTTGTCACTCACTTAATTGAATTCTGAGCAAGAAGAAACTAAAGTCTCTCTGAAAAGAAACAATTTGAAGTTGAATACTCTGAACCAAATAATTTGATGGCATTTTGCTCAATACCACTAACAGAGGACGTATATACAACTTATTTAGCACAGAACCACTAATAATCCATTGAATTTATATGTCTCATAAATATTAGAAATAAATTTGAACAATATATTATATTCAAAATCTATAGAAAAAAAGTTATGTCTTGCACTACCAGATATCACAGAAAATTTAAAAAATGTTCAAAGGCATTAAATATATTTTATGAGAAAAGGCATGCATAAACAACCCTCCTTCCACATATAACATCCCCTCCCCACAATCAAACAAAACCTGAATGCAGAAAAAACCCCACTAAACACTTCTATTTTTAAGAACTTCAAGACATCACGTATCACAACATGCTATTATACAAAAACCTACAGCGTATTCTGTAAAAAAAAACAAAAGGAGACCAAAAACCCCCAAGAATTTCCCTAAAATATTAAAGATAATCATCATCATAAAGCCAGAAATGAATGTTACATGTAAAATAGATGAATCAATGCAGTTGATTCATCTCTGCTTGTGCAAGTTGAAAATAAAACACACCCACACAGAGTACTTTTGAATTCCCTCCCAGACACCACAGATCTCTGCCAAGGGCAAAGACTCTGATCATACCTTTTTCAGCCTCAATTGCCTCTACAGTGGCTGTACAGAAGTGAGCAGATGCATGCAAAATGAATGAGAAAGATGAAGAGTGTAATATCGCATAGCAGAAAAGGCAATGATCAATTTAATATAGTATGCTACGCCAGATTAGATCACAATTAGTTAAAATGACAATTAAGTTTTTGGGGGATTGTTTTTAAGTCTAAGTGAAACTTTTCCTAAATTTTAACTAGTAGAGTTTATCAACTAAAAGCCTATTGAAGTAACAGTAATGAAGTAATGTTATTAACTATACATTTTGGTAACTTTTGGTTGTGATTTTTGTTTTGGTTTTTTTTAAGACAGCAACAGAAAACTTCAACTAATGCTAAAGCTATGGTATGGTTTAAAAAAATACTAAAAATCTATTTGAGATCTAATCTATTGCTAAGATTAAAATGGACTAGTGAGCTTCATTAAATTACCAGGAAGGACACTGTAAGAATAACACTACAGTATTCTAATAATAATAAAAAAATATTTTTCTCTTTATCTTTAGCTCCCTGGAGTTTAACTAGTACTTCAATTTCTCACAATATTTTAAGCTAAAATGGGCATCTCTGAGAACAGAATCATGAAATTTAAGCCAAAGAAAACAAATCTAGAAAGTAATATTTACAAGTCTTCTAAATTGTTTAGTTGAATCAACAACAAAGTCTACAGCAGGAAGAGGTCTGGATTTAACATAGTCTTAGTGGGTGAATTAATGTGAATATAAAGAACATCTAGCTCATTAGCTGTTTTCCTAACTAACTACTTGACAACTGCTTTGATTTCTCATGTGTAAGGTCTTTCTTTATAGTTTTAGCTCTCAATGACAAAGCTTTAACATAAGGTTATTATTATTACAACCTGAACTGTAGCTAAGTCAATCACGGTAACAACTTTTTACCTCCTCTACTATTTCCCATGCCTCTAATACCACAATTTCTGAAATACTGACAAAAAGTAGCTTACACAGTGGTCAACCTACTTGTGTAGTGCTTCATTTTTGTTAACAACAAAAATCATAGCAGAGTATTCAAGCAAGTGCTGGGGAAAATACCTCTACAAGAAAATAGGGCATTAGATGAAAATAGAGTTCTTTAAAGAGATTTAAGTTTATTACTTCTCATTTCCTATCCAACAAAAACCAACCACCTACACTATGCCTACATTACGTTATGTATGAATTGCCTACACTGTGTTTTAAGCCCACTGTTGCATAAGATTCTAATTTTCATTGGGATAGTCTAAAAAAATTTGGATACTTGCATTAAGTAAGTATCCAATAAATACTATCTTATTTCATAAAATAATATGAAATACTTAACGAAAATGCAGCATTTTGAATTTCATACACTGCACTTTCCATGGAACAAAGAATGAAAAAAAGTGTTAAAACAGTTCTGCACTTAAATCTACAGAGACAGGGGCAATTCCAGAATTAAATCAAAAAGCCACTTGAATGGACGGTTATTTATGTTTACCTTAAGGGAAGGAAACTTTTTCTATTTCTAAAATTAAATTACCTTAAGAATTGTTTTAGAAAGTCATCAAATACATACTTTCAAGCTATAATCAATTTGCCATACAAATATGAAACTATGTAAAACAACCACCTCTTTCCACCATCTCCTGTTACCTGTGGAGTCTTTGTTTTCAATCTTTTCCTGAAAAGATCACGAATACTGATTTATCTCTGCAAATTATGTAGCTTGGTCATAAATACAAATTTCAAAAATTACTCCTAGTTCACACTACTTGTAGTACTACTATTCCAAAAAGACCTTGGAATATTCATCACAGTTAAGAAAAAGATAATTTTCAACTTGACAAAAAAGAACAAACTGACTGGAAAATACAAGCACTTAAAAACCTGTAGAGACTCAATTTGGAAAATCATTTTCTTAGATTCTCTTTTGCAGGTATATCTAAATTAAAATTTTATTCTTTGTAGACTTTGATAAACCTCAAATAAATATTGAATCATATTGACAGGTAATTCTGAAGTCTTTGCTCTAAAAATTCTCAACTGAGAGCTGATTTTAAGCAACAGGTTTTAATGGCACCTCCATCCTTAATTTCAGCTCTCCCCTTGTTTTACTTAATGGATGGAGGTGATAGAAAATCCTTGCCAATTTTCAACATAAACACAAGAAACGATCTTAACTGCTTTCTGACTAATAGCAGGGGCAGTAATTCAACTGATGTCCACGGAAGGACTTAGAAATTTTAATTTAGACTTGTGTTTAGTATGTCGCTGAATAAAGCTCTAGGTGTTTTGTCAATTTTTAGCAAATGTTGGCTCAGTTTGGAAGGTAATTTTATTGAATTCAATTCACAAAATAAGTCACTAGGAAATCTTATTTAATATATTATTAAATCTTATTTAAATAATGGTACTTAATATGATCTTTATTATTTCAGCTACTATAATGCAAGCAACAAAAATAATAAAACCAAATTTACATTAAAAAAAATCAGAAATATACAAAGGACATGACTTCCCGAAGTCTGTTTTTATCCTAACACATTAAAAAGCTATTATTAATTAAAAAAAAAAAATCCCTATATTCATTTAAAAAAAATCATACATTGACATCTCCCATAGGATGCAGGCTTGCATTTTTTCCCCAGAATTATGGTTTTGAACTGAGCTGTCTTTGTGTAAGCCTTTGGCTGCCGTCTGCATTTGCCGCTCCCCGCTGGGCTGCTCCAGGCTGCAGTGAGGATCTGTCCCGGTGCTGCCCGGCGGGACGGCAAAGCCAGCAGGCACCGCTGCTGCGAGGAGGAGGAGGANGAAGAGGAGGAGGAGGAGGAAGAGGAGGAGGAGGAGGAGGAGGAGGAAGAGGAAGATGGGGGCCAGCAGCTCACACACAGCAGCTGGGCTCAGCAAAGCCCTGACTGAACAGTGGCATTTGCTAAGACCCAGTATGGAAAATGTTACTGACATCAAGAGCTATAACAGGTGTATATGTGTGTATATCTCTTTGCCCTGATAAAATAGTTTCAGCCCAGCTCTCTAGAAAAATCTAGATATACACTCCAATTTCTTACAGCTTTCAAAGCTGCTTATAGATTTAACAGCAATCAATGTGCCATTGAAAAATGAGCATTTGCAAGACTGAAACCAGGAAAACCTAGAGTATACTGGTCAATTTTGTGTATTTTTAAGTGAACCAAAGAACAGGATAAAAAATTACTTTAATTAATATTATGTTCTTTTATTTTTTGCAAGCCTAGACTAGTTTAGGTTATTGACAGTATACTGATCAACACAGTACAGAATACTTCAAAGAGTAGTTAAATATTTGTAGTAAGAAATCCTACTATACTACTATCAGTGACTGTATTTTTGTCAAGAATATGAATTCTCTGACACTACTGTGGTTTAGAAAATGGTCAGTTACTGAAGTTTTATTTTTGGTTTACTGCTACCTTTGCAATTGAGCATTATAATTTGAAAACTAGTCTTTTAGGACTGAAACAGTAACACGCTTATCAGTAAAAAGAACTTACTTCAGTTTAAGAACTAACAGTTGGCATGATTTACTTTGAACAATCAACATGACTAAAATAAATGAGGTATAGTAATGTAGTGCACCAGGGAATATTGCCATCAAAAGTTCTAGTCAAGTAAAAACCACACCCACAAAAATCCAGAATGGATTTTGAGCATTTTCCAAATGTCCCACATTTTCAGTAATGGTAGAAAGTCATATGCTTTACGTAAAAAAAATTTTCTAGTCAGTTTGATCCTCTCTGGTATTTGTAATGCAACATGGATAAAAATTTGTTAAATGAGTGAGAGGAATGCAGACTCATTTTTTAAGCATAATAAAATTTCTTATTAAACAATGAAAATTAAAGCTAGAACAGATGCTTTTGGAATAGTTGAATGGATTAGGAAACATACACCATTTCTTGTTATAGACATTCACAAAACAATCACATACAAACACTGGACATATAAACTTACTTGTAGACATTATATGTCCACTGAAAAATGATTTAAAATGTGACATTTGCATTTCAAAGCTATTAAAAAACAGCTTTGATAGTTTAATAGAAAATGTAGTGAAAGGCTTTCAAAAAACTACAGAGAAAATATAAGGAATTCAAATAAACAGTCTAAATCATGAAATGAGAAAAGCAGCTACTCTTGGAAAATAGATTGTGTAAAAAGTGGTATTCACACATCACAATCTTTCAATAGTTATAAAATTCAGTGTTCCCATACTAAAGTTTTATACTTCCTAGTAAAGCCTGAAGGTGGCCAATAAAAAGTCTTTGAATATGTTAAGAGTGCTGCTGATATGAAGGCCAGTTTCACATTGGTGCTTTTTAGTTATTCACCACTGTGAACAGAAAACATGGACTTCATTCTTTTAATACACTTGGTACAAGTTCATAGCATCCTCCCTAATCCTAGTTAATCATTATGGGCCTTGTGAAAAATATAATCCAATGATTCAACAAACTAAGAAAAGAATGAAAACCTTTTACAAAGTATTCAATGAGCCAGATTACAGGTATATTTTGTATAGAGTTTATTTTCATGCAAAAAAAAAATATATGCACACTTAATAACACCCTTTTATTTTGATTTATTTACAAGTTTTAAATTAAATCCCTTTATTCTCAACTGATTTTGTAACAAATGACTGAATATTTTTCAAGTACATTATTGTTCAAAATGCACAGACAATGTGCAGCAGCAAATGCAGCAAACCTCAAAAACAAGGTGCTACAACATTGCTTCTACATCAAGAGACAGACAAGTGTCTGGGATAGTGGTTTAATTTTAACACTTATACAGACATACATCTATACCTAGAGAGAGACAGACAGATCTAAGAAAGCAGCTACATCTGCAGAGGAAGGAAACAGCATGTTACAAGGACAATTCAGGGAGGTCAATTATACATAGAACATTTGACAAACAACATAGAGAACAAACTTTGGCATTATTTACCAGGGTACAAAACGTAGCACATTCCAATCTGTCAATGGAGTGTAACATGGAACTATGCAGTCTGTAGCTGTTTGTTAATATTAATATCAACATGTATTTGACATTGTCAATGAAAGTACTAACACTGCTATAATAAAACCATTTAAATGGAGAGCACACAAGTAATGATGCAAAATTACATTGCCATTTTTGTATCTGTAATGATTAAATGCCTCAATACGAGATCCGTAAGGTCACGCCACCTGAAAAATTGTAAGCTAAGGAAGCTCAGAGTCTGAAAAACATAGCCTGACACTGCTGAACTAATTGGCTTTTAGTTTTATACCCTGGTTAAGTATCCATTTCACATTGCCTGATTAACACATAACACTATGCTTGTATCAGCCGCTAAGACAAGAACTGAAAAGCATAAGAAATTCCCTGCATGCATTATGTGTGGTGTTAGCAAAAGAGTGAGATGTGCCCCAGTCCATCTGAGGCACAGCAAGTTGCATAACATCATTACCACTTTGCAGTGTCTGTCGTCCTCCAGCCAACACTCCACTAGGTAACATTCCAGTGGGAGTCAAACCCTTGAGTGTCAGCACACTTTCACTCTCCTCCCTGTGAAAAAAACCAGTAACAAAACGTTAAATAGCTGCATGAAAACTTGCATTGGAGTAAAATAACGGATGGGGAAAGGGAGAGCCTAGTTTTGATGTGTTTTAGGCACGTCAAGACTAAACATAAATTCAAATTCCAACAATTTAGAAGGTGAAAGTAATTCTATTCCATACTAGTCCTTCCTCTGCCTAGGAGTTGTAAATGCTGGCTACTTCTGAACCAAATACTGAGCAGTTACTTACGTGCAGGTTCATTATCTTTGAAATGAGCACTGAATGCCTCATGAGGTACTGAACATATCTCACTACCATAAAACGATCCCCAACTTTGTTTTAAACGTCTCTACTTTCGGAAATAACAACTTCAAAAAATTACCCCTATTTGAGCAATTATGTTCTGTGGAAAACCAGACATTTTGGGTAAATAGGATCATGAAATCTCTACATTTAAAGAGGATGGGATATTTTTTAAATAGTTGAAAAAAACCCAAACCAAAACTGGAAACAAAACCTCTCTACTCCTCAAGTTCCTGGTATTTCAGAAATTTTTCAGTCAGTCTTGACGTCCTCCATTACACCCTTGATTTCAGTCTTTCTATCTGGTATTGCCTTTTCAACACTCATAATTAACAGCTGGACAAACAACATGTAAACTAAAGATCATGTTCTCTAATTTCTTGAAAAATGTAGCAAAAATAACTCAAAAATATTCTTAACCAAAAATTCCAACATCAACAGGGTGCACCAATATGCCAAACAAGATTCTGATGCACAATGATCTCCCAGAAAAATCTTTGGCATTCATTATCTTGAATCAGAGATGTTTACCTTGCATATGTAACAGGGGTTTAGGAATACAGAAATCATGCATGTACCTCAGAACAGAGAAGACTCTTGCCATCTTGCCAATTGCACGAATTTTGTTTCTGATTATTTCCTTCCGTGCGGCAGCTGTACCTACTTTCAATAGAAGAAGAAAGAGTCTCAAGCTCGTAAGTATTCAGAAGGTCATCATTTTAAAAGGCATCAAATTTACCACAACTGTTTAAGTACAGTACTCTTCACAGGAGGTCAGTACCAAAACACTTAAGGGCACAATGTTATCAAATCAGAGCTTCAGAATCCCAGCAAAACCACCATAACCTCTGTGTTCACAAAACACATACAAAAGAGTTTACATTGTTCAGAATAATTTCCTAAACCTTGTAAGCATCTGAACTACCACCAGTACAGTGTAGTAACTATCATAACTAATTTCCCTAAATTTTACACTTTAAATCTTAGTTTTGACATGTGTGTATATCAAGATGTAGGCAAGCAGCCCAATATCGAAGCCAAAGAGATACTAAAGCCACAAAAAATAAGGATTTTCTAATTGCTACACAGCTGTTAAAGAGAAAACAGTGGTTTCCTTGTTTTCATGTCAGCTACCCAAGACACAACTCCATGAAACCCCCCCAGAAAATAAACAAGCAAAAAATTGCAGTGGTACCTTTCTTACCACTTTTCTGTATTCCATGTCATCTTATGTTTGAATCATTTGCAGAAATTACAAGTACCAAAGATCTGGAGTAAATACTGCACATTCCACAAGGCAGAGTGATACCACTTGTGACAGATGAAAGAAAGTGAAGACAAAACTCTGAAAGGAGGCATGTGATTGGGAAGGAGAGGCACCTTTGCCTGCCTTGAGACGAAAACAGAAACACCTTTCTCCAACACTAAGTGTTTCTGGTTTGTTTCAATGTATAAAAGTCAGCCTTCCCCTCATCTTAGTTTCCCTTTGCAAACTCCTCAATTTTATTAAAACAGTAGAGGCAGATGAGGAGGTGACAAAACCAAAATCCTTACTTCTCCTCAGCCATTGGAGAATGAGAGCATTAATCAATCGAGGAAAGAGTAACTCAGTCATACTGTGAATTGAACCACAGGGGACCAAGGGTGAACAAGCTCAGACAGGTCTATTAGGTATTCCAGAACTTCCACATGCAGTGTTGCTCAGTCATGGGAGAAAGGTACACAGTAAGAAGTTGGCAATTTAGCCAACTAAATTGCAAGAATGTAGAAGAGAGGACCTCATAATTGGGCAGAGGAAGAGCCACATGTACAAAATTCGCCTACTTGCATTCAAAAAGGGAGCTGTGGAAGAAGCTGTTTTCCATCCCTGCTCACTAGCATGGGGCCTCTCTGTGAGGGTACAGATACCCAGGCACAACAGCCACACTTCTGAGACCACAGCTGCAAGGACACAAGGCCTTCTGTGGCACAAGAGTGGGTAGACTCTCCACCCTGAACACCAAACCAAATAAAATACAACAGATAAAGCATGTAAGGGCAAAACAACAACAACAAAACCACACAAGACAGAAAAGGTGTAATGACAAAGAAAAACCCAGGGCAAAAGAAAGCCTTTGTAAGAACACAACTACAGAATCTTGGGGTATGACAAATACCTGCCAGTCCACACAAACAAAATTAAAAAGCCAGGAACTGTTGAGTAAAGTATTTTTTAGACAAAGTTACTATTTTAACAGACATCAAACTCAAAAAATTGACAAAACAGGTGGCTTAGGAAAAATTTGGAGTAGGATAGTATGAAATGTTCAATTTTTACTGAAAATAATTTCCTGGAAATCTTAAGTAAAGTTCTAGAAATTTTTGCGTTCTCTCTTTGAACACTACTGAATAGCCACTTGAGAATCTGGAATGAGGAGACTCTTCTAGAGTTTGAAGAGGTCAGGGCTAAGGAGGACATCAAATATTTCTCTTTAAGTTCCTCAGTTTTCCTTCTACCTACCCCAGTTTGCAGGCTTCACTGATGCCAAGCTGTAACATGCCAAACTGGAAAGACTTCAGGCACTGCTAATCCCTGTGCTTTAAAATGAGGAAGGTTGCTTTGGGGTGTTTGGTTTGTTTGAGGGGGCTTTGTTTGTTTGTTGTGATTTTTTTTTTTTATCATAAGATGATCTCTTATTGTCCTGGCCCTTCAGAAGCAACACAGCCAAGGCAAAAAGCCAAATTAATTACTCCAGGCTGCAGCACTGCACTAATGTGGCCATTGAATCCTGGTTACTAATAGAATGGCATCCGCTTGCAGAAGAATGTCTTGATTATACCCTAAATTATAGGATACATGACAAAGTTCTTTCCCATTTCCCACTCCCAATGCCTGCACAACAAACAAATTCTGAAACACTGCCATGTTATATGCTACAAACAACTTCTGGAAACATGTTTATAATTTAATGTATTCCCAGGTATCAGAAATATTCTCTGGAACCAACAAATTTATACAGAGAGAAAAACTATTATTAGGCAAGTAGTAGCCAGAAGAATTTCTCTGTACAGAACTATCTACCCTGTGATTTCTGAAAAACAAGTACTAGACCATGAATTTAAATTAGTAAGTAGGCTTCTTTTTACAATTTGCATCTGGCCATCTTCAAAATAGTACAGAAAATCAAAAAGTACTTTTTTTGAAATCTCAGTTAAGAAGACAAAATGTACTACACAAACCAGGATTTGGAACATTTTATAAACACATTCCATGCACAACCTTAAAAAAACAGCTCATGAGGAAAGAATTAAA
>VZUA01018025.1:5101-33938 GCA_013401035.1 Horornis vulcanius | reverse complement strand
GGTGGCGCCGCCGCATCTGCCCCGTGGCTCACAGAGCTCCCATCTCTCTCATCTCCCCCTTCGCCCCCTCCGCCGTGCCCCGGGCGCCACCGGGCGCCTGGCCCAGCGCGGCCGCCGAGCTCGGCCGTGTGACGCTGCCACAGAGCGGGCAAGGCCCGCGGGCCGCCTCTGCCAGCCTGCCCCAGCAATGGTCGGGCTCGCTGGCAGAACCACGGGCTAATGGGAGTTGTTCAAAGCATTGCAGGAATGGGCCTGCGGGTGTCCCGGCCCTGCGGCATGGAAGGGTGGGATCATAGCATCGTCAAGGGCGGAAGAGACCTGTATATCACCCAGTGCAGCCATCCGCCCGGCACTGCCACTGTAACCCCTGAACCATCCCCAGCGTCAGATCCCCATGACGAGCACCTCAGGAACGGTGGCCATACCACCTCTCTCTGCAACCTACTCCAGTGCCCAACCACCCAGTGAAAAAATTGTCTTCTAGTATCTAATCCGCATCTCTCCAGTTTAAGGCCATTTCCTCCTGTCCTCTCTCTGCAGATACAGCAGAAGAGACCGGCCCCACCTCAATACAACCTGCCTTCAGCGAGTTGCAGGGAATGATGATGTCCCCCACCCCAAGCCTCCTCAAGACTAAACAAACCCAGGTCCCTCAGCTATTCCTCACAAGACATATTTTCCAAACCTTTCACAAGCCTTGTTGCCCCTCTCTGGACACACTCCAGCCCCTCAATGTCCTTTGTAAAGGGGGGGCTGAAGACAGCCCTGGAGGGGAGGGAGCCCCAGCAGTGCCCAGCACGGGGATTGATTGGGGTGACCCCTGCCCTGGTCCTGCTGCCCACACCACAGCACAGCGCACTCGCAGGAGAAAGGTGGTGACCCAGCTAGACAAAAATCCTGAAGGACTCTTGCAGCCAACCACAGGCATTCTCCATGCTGGTGCGCACAGAATTAATTGAGATCTTAATTTCCTCAAATTTTCTTGCTGTGCTAGGAATTAGAAGGCGCTGACAGAAGGTTCAGGAAGTTCCTTGCCAGTGAGCTGGATCATTGTTTACACCTCAATGCTCTGCCTTGGGGCTTGTGTTTCTGCATCTCTCCTGGTTTGGGGCCTTCGTGTTTGTGTTGTCACAGCTTCTCACCATCTCATATTGCTGTGCGTCAACATCAGGTGCTCAAAGTTTCTTTTCTCTCAAAAGTTTCGATAGCCAATTTTTCTAAGCTTTTGCCTGCCTGCTTTGCCAGGCCTCCCAGGGAGGAAGCAACACAGTTGCCTCAGGCTATGTTTGTGTAGTAATAAAACCAACGCCCTGAAATTGATAAGCCTTGTTCACCTCTTGACTAGCAGCTGGGTGTGCCCAGATGTCAGCCCAGGCACTGCAAGTGCATCCTCATCTTCCTAGACACAGGGCATGAAGACTTTGATACATTTGCCTTATAGGCAGCAGAAAGGCCTTTCTTAAAAAAAAAGAAGGAATGAGAACTGAAGCTTTTATATGTTGCAGGGGGTTGTTGTTGTTATTTTGGAGTTTGTTTGTTTGGCTTTTTTTGCTTAAACTTAAATGTACTGCCACATTAATGCATTTATTCTTAGAACAATCTGACGTATAATGACTCTCCTGTGGTACAGGAAGAGAAAAAAAAAGGCAAGCAGAGAGATTAAATCTCTTGCTCAAGATGAAGAGAGAGCAAAGCCAGGAAATGAGCTCAGATTTCCTCAGTCAGGCATTGGTACTTTAACCACACAATCTTCCTTTCCTGCCAGTCATTCTCAGCTTCTGAGCATCAACTGCATTAGCATAGATTTGATTTTTCCCTACTTTGTTCATCAAAACAACTTCCCCGTTCCCACTGAAATTTCTTCCTAATAAACCTCCATTTCCTTCCCCAAAATTAAAGAAATTATATTAGAGACTCACTGGGAGAGTTCTATTTCCCACTGCCTTTCTGCAGGCACTGGTGGGTGTTTCTTCAATGCCAATACTGAAGTCCTCTCTCACAAAGCGATTGTGGAGCTCCCCTGGTGCATCTCTGAGGCACAGTGGGTGAGATCAAGGAACAGAGATCAGAGAAGCAGGAGCGCTTGTAACCAGCACAAAGGAGGCACATACGCTGTGTGTGCTGACCTGGAAGTGGTGGTATAACCACATTTTTTAACTCCAGCTCATGCTTTTATAATCTGGAAATAATTATGAAACAGAGCTCTGAAAGAAAACCATATATGTACAAGAATAAAGCAACCTAGAGGTATTTTAGGACAGATTTGAGAACTCCACTGTCTGTTTAGGCATTAAACAGATTTTCATATGCTTATGTAGGCTAAAGATTAGGATCCAGTCTTGGAGCAGAATTCAGTGTTTTTGAAAAAGGAAGCGTTACATACAAAACTCCAGCTTCTGAGTGCTTGCCTCCAAAAATGGTGTTAACCCTCCTAGAGACAGACTGCAGACTGAGGTCCTGCTATGATCAGCTGCAGTATCTTTTCCTACCAGTTTATTATCAGATGTTTTCAGCTTGAGGTCTTCACCTTGAATTGATTTTCTATTGCATTGATTTAAATGGACACTGTATTACACTGGGAGATGGACTAAAAGCTTGTTATTATCCCCTTTGCTCACTGACCTGGCAGTGTGCTGCCTCCAAAACCAGAGCACAGCAGTGGGTGACACCAACCACCCCGACAAGAGCTGGATGTGCAGTTAGTGACATTCACACAAATATCCTCCCAGCCCCAAGAGTTCACAGCCCAGGGACTCCACTCTAGTGGAAAAGGAAAGAAGGATTTCTCAAATTTCACCATGTAGCAGAGCCCTATACTCTAGAAAAGCTGAACTCGATATTCCTAATTCTCTGCATTACAATGAAGCTGAGTGGATCTGCTTGAGTTAAAATTACCCTCAAAGCAAGGACAGTCTGCTTCCTGCATCACTTCATAAAAATCATCTCTGCCATGATGTCCATAAAAAATATCCTTGCTCCATAGCTCATATGCTGTAACTGCTGCAAACTAATCTGTTCATAATAATTTCACTTTTACTTTGTGCCTCCACTTTCTGTTACTGCATTCAAACACATTCTGCTTGTACTCAGATTTTATGCTGTCTAAGAGATGAGCTATATTTTCTTGGTTTGAATTCCTTCAAGTTCAAAAGGACTAAGCACCCAGGTGTCACTGTTTTTGGGGTTTTTTTTTTACATATAAGTAATAATGCCCTCATTGTGGGCATTTTACTTTTACAAAATACTGCAGCATGGATTCTCACTAACTTACCAACATTCAAGAAAAAGAAAACTGATGTTAAAATTAGAGACCATATGCTTCTTGGGGTCTAGGTGAACTTTTGATTAAATATATGACAGTGCCTGCAGTTGGATGGTTTGGGGTTGAAATTCTTGATTTCAAAATGTCTCATGATTCCATAAAATGTATTCATCAACAGGCATCAAAAATGAACTTTCAGCTGTCTTCATAATCTCTGTCTCTATAGTTTTTTTTTCATTAAGGAATACATTTTTTATATTTTCCACATATTCTTTTAACCCTAAGGAGTCACTGTCTCAGTCCCTATTTACCTTTCAATTTCTTGTACTTTTTAAACTATACAGTTAATTTTATTTTTGTACTACCTTAAAAATATGTACTAAAATGGATATTTCAAGTTTATGGACTTGTTTGCTGAGATAATAGGGAAAGCAGTGGGCTAATGTCACATAAAGAAATACTTAAATGAGTGTGGTCATATCTGTGTATATGTATTATTTCCATGAATAATCTCCACAAGTAATGAAACTTTGTACCATTCTGCAATAAATAATTGTATAAGAATAAAAGAATTCTGTTTGGTGCAAGTTGAGGTCTTTATAGTGGTTCCCCATCAATGCATCTTCTTCCCTTTTTACTTAAAAGAAAACAGAGGTGAGCTCAAACTCATTCTGCTGAAATACACATTTAACTTGTCACATTTAAGACTAAGTCCTTTGTTTTTCTTAGCTCTGGAAAAGAATCTGAATAAAATAATTGAATTTTTGATATCTCTTCACACCTTAGTGCTATCTACCACTTTTAAAATAATACTTAGTTAATAGGGCAATATTTAAACGGAGACCTGTTCATTGCAATTTCAGCTGCTTTGTTATTTAAATAATTGTCTCAGATGTCTTCCTTGCAAAGGCAATATTCCTGTATTTAAGGATTTGGTGAGCTTTCATACCCTTCTTTCAGGAAAGTTTTTTTTGGTCAAACTCTTCTTCTGGACACTGCTGAAAGAATACTCAAGTATCAGTCCAGGCTGTGCTTTTAAAACTCTGTGATGTGTTATTATTCCGTGGCCAGCCCTGCTGACGTTCAGAGATGCTCAGGACGCATAACACTGTCTGTTCATGGTGGGAAAAACAGTGAATTGGGCTTAAACTGCTCTTGTTTTTCAGTGGTGCTGGAGTAGAAGTAGCCTGGACCAGTTCAGTAAAATCTGCCCCTGAAACTCGCCTGAATTATCTACACCTCGCTGCTGCTGCTGCTGCTGTGCTCTTTCTTCTAAGGGCTGACCATGCATGATGTTTCAAAACACTACATGAGTCTAAATAATTTAGACCTACTTATATCTAAATTATTTAAACAGAGTAGTTAAACAATTTAAGAAGCCTAGTTAAAGCTGCTTCTAAAATACAGACTCTGTTTTCTGTTTCCGTCTTCGGCAGCCACATTCCAACCATCCACACATCCGCTTTTACAAACACAGGGAAGCATTTCTAGGCAGTCATTAAAATGGTGTGGCACATTTCCAGAATCCAAGTGTGCTGTCTTTCATTTCTTCCTACAGAAGATACTGCTTCTCAGTGTCCCACTGTTAAAACACATTAGTGTATAATGTGTTTCATTTAAGTCTGCTACAGTTTCTTCCTTATTTTTCATTGCAATTTAATTTGTATTCATGTAGGCTGAAAGGCCAAGGAATACAAATGCCTAATGTTTCCATTATTCAGTGGGATTTTGGAGGATTCTGGAACATAAATAAAACTCCTTATTTCAGCTTGATGTACAGCTATGGAAATTTTTCCCTTTTGTGTAATTAAATTTTTTTCTAAATCAGGACAGATTAATGTGTTTGTTGCTTTTTATAACTGAAAGGTTGACTGATAATCTCAGAGCTCAAAAAATAGCCTTTTACTAGGGACATTGTTAAGGGACTTTATCTCATGTGTTTGGGATTCTTTCTTTATCTGTGACACAACAGAAAAGACAACAGTCATGTTTCTAATAATGGACTTCAAATTTAACAGAATGAGAAAACTTAACTAGAATTCCATGAAATCTCAGTAGAAATCAGTAATAAAGATGAAAAATTATTTGCAGTTGTATGGCTTATCTTTATGTAAACACTGTTACAAAGAAGCCTGCTTTAAATTAATGCTAATCCGAACTGATTGATGTGGATAATTTGTGGGTTTGCTAATTTTGTTATTTAATAACATTTTAAATTCTACAATCCTTAAAATGTTTAATAAAGATGAAATGATAGCTTTTTTGTTTGTATAGGCAGTGTCCTCCATTTTATGATATCATTACAGTTTTTAATCCTGAGATTTGCAGAAGCAGTAATCTACTTATAATCAGCACACAACAGTGGATAATGGACCAACAGAGCTGTACACATTAAGAAATGTAAGAGGAAAGAAAGCCTCTAGGAGAAGAACAGAGCAAGAGCATCATATTTATGTGTTTTCATTTGACAGCTCAAACAACAGCATTCCTGTTAACATGCATCCACAGAGAAGACTCACAGCTGGAAGTGAACTAAACATGATCCTTCTGGGTCTTGTTCAAAAAATACTTAGAAAGGACAAGGCACCTGGGTGCTGTGGTGACCAAAGGTTCCTACGTGCTCTTAGCACACAGTTAAATGTGATACACAGAGAGCACCTTGATTCTTGGCAAATTTAGTGTCACCCTCTCTTCTTGGACCACCAATAATCTCACCAGCCCTAACAATAGCCTGATTCTATGATGTTCTCTCCGATATTTTTTTATAAGATGCCTGTGTTATCCCCTCATCTGTTTCACTTCAACATTTGCGATTTTGCTACAGAGGTTTAAGGAGTGCCCAGAATTACCTTTATGAGCTATAATTTTGTTTCTTTGGATACTGTATTTACCTGTGACAGATATTCTGTAATCAGTGAGAGACTACATAAGAATGATAGAGTGATGGCACAGAATGGTTTGGATGGGAAGAGACCTTAAAGATCATTTAGTTCCAGCCCCTCTGCCACGGGCAGGAACAATTTCCACTAGACCAGGTTGCTCCAAGCACCATCCAGCCTGGCCAAGAACACTCCCAGGACTGGAGCATTCTCTGGGCAGCCTGTTCCAGTGCCTTACCTCTCTCACAGTAAAGAACTTCTTCCCTATGTCTAATCTAAACCTGCCCTCTTTCAGTTTAAGAATCCTAAACCAGGCAGATTTATAGATTAATCCCGCCTTCCTTTGTAAGGGAAAATTCCCACTCACTGATTAGGGAATTAGATGAGAGAAGTATTACATGAGATGCTTTTCCATATTATAAGGAGGCACTGATGCTCAAAATATATCCTCTAATCAATTGAATTATCTACTTCTCATTGCAGACAGTTAAGAGAGATCACAGGAAAGAAAACAGATCCTGCACTGTAGCTGTACTTTGCAGGGATTCTGGCCACAGCAAGCTGAAATGATGAGGCTACAAATCCTCCTGGAGAGCAAAGTCACAGCTCAGTCTGGCCTGGTGTTTGCAGATCATGTTCCACCTCCCTGAGCCTGGCTCCTCTCCGGGCCCCCTGAGGAGCCCCTGCTGCCTGTGCAGCACAGGCCAGTCCTTGGCTGAGCACTTGGTTTGTGAGCAGTCACGCCCTGTGCAGGATTCCAGCCTACTGGAAGCTGGCACAGGGAATACTTCCTGCCTGCTCAGATGAAAGGATTGACTCTAAGTGATGTTGTTTCCATGAATACTACTTCAATCATGCTATATTTTTGTATGCATCTACTAGTTTCAATTAACTTAAGGAAAAATACAAGCAGACTGCTCCAGTAGCAAACAGAGGTTTCAAAATACAAGCTATGACTTTAAAAATAGTTTTATTCCATGTATATATTTGATCCTAATCTTTCCTATCTGAACATGTCAAAGCATCAGAAGATAAAAAATGAAAGCTGAAATTCCATTACATTTGCAGTATTAAATGGCAATGAAAACCAAAGATCAGATTAAAAGATGCAATTGCTTTTCCTCTAGGCACATGGCACTAACATGTGCACTGAGAAGTGAGCTGACCTTATCCCAAATCATGTGTGACCAAGCAGTAATTAACTGAATAACAGTGTTTCAGAGCTCCACCAGAACATCAAGAACAGTAACACTATATGCCCAAAATCATAGTAGCTTGGAAAATCAGGAGACATACCTCACAAAATGTTTAATAAAAAATTTCTTCTTCTTTGATTTTTACTCCATCTCTCCTGTTTTATTAACCCTGGTTACTCATGAAAACAGGGCTTATATATGGACATGCATACAAATAAAAATATGTTTCTATAAAATGTAACTTTTACATATACCTTATGTACATACATACACCTGTGTGTGCACATATATAGAGATATAAAAATATAAAAATTATTTTAGGTATTGGGAATCATCTGGAGAATGGTAGTGGATGTTTAGATGACTGATAGATATGGGCCCTGGGCAGGTGGAGATACAATTTACTGGTTCATTAATGGCTCTTCCTCTACATGGGGTTGGGTAGCCCAGCTGAGCATGTGATGCCTTGGGAAGGCTGACCTGGAACAGAGACTGGGCAGAGCTAGAGAATAAAGCAGGTGTTTATTGCAAGGCCTTTAGGGTACACCTTGGGCAGGACAGGGCCTGGCCAGGGCTGCACCCAAGGTGGACCCAAAATGGTCACAAAAATGGACAACCGGTCATGAGGTCTCACACTTTTATAAATTTTGGTCTATTTACATATTGGGACTTAATTGTCCAATTACAGCTTCAGGTTGTGAGGTGTCATCCTTCTTGTTCCTCCCTTCCGTCCATCATTGTTTGTGCTTTTGGGCCTGAAAACTTGTACTCGTTGTCCTTGGTCTTCAGCAGGAAAAGGATTTGTTTTGTCTACCTACTCTGAATAGAATTCTCTAACACTTAATGTGAGGCTCAGAACTACACTTCTAGGCAGCACAGAATCTGGAAAACATTAAAGTTAAAACTTAAGGCATCAATGGGCCAGAGGATTAGCCCTCAGTCTGTCTCCAGGGTCTTTCCTAAACACTGAATCTTTCTGGTCACTGTTTTCAAAGTCTGACATAGTTCAGTAGCAGTGAGTGATAAGAGCTTGCTTTTCTGTCAAGAAAGCTGGATTCCCACAAAGACAAAACAGAAATTTTATTATTATACCTCCCTCTGATACATGGACTTCTGAAGGCATTTATCCCAGGAGATTCTGACAGCTTCCTGAAATACTGGCACCAGAGAATCAATCACTACTCTGTCTAAGAAGGCACATAGCAAGGTTCTGCTGTGCTTTTAAATCAGGAGGTGTGGAAGGTGTTTTTCTTTGAGTTGATAATTTCTAACTGTAGATAGGGGCAAGTTGGAAGGAAGGAGACCGAACTATTTTACAAATGCATGTAATTAATAATAATGGTTTCCATGGTTGTCACGAGGCTCAAGGACAAATTCTTAACAGCATGACTCTGGCATTTTAGTGGCTAAAAATATGTTTTCAGGTAAATAGAAAATGCTGGCATACGAAAAGTTACATCCAAAATCATGAGAAGAGCTGCTGCTCTTTCAGTCTCACTATCAAGACAGTTGTGAGTAATATTTTGCACTCAAGATCTTCTGAAATCAAGGTGTACTACAAACTTCAATGTACCCTCAGAATTTGCTTTGACAGAGTTAGGGCTACTTCTAGTCAACTGCAAATGAAGTGAGGTGCAGAAAGGTGCCAGGATCAAGCTGCCAAACTCGTGGCAGAGAAAGAGCCACAATCCACCATTCCTCCCTGTCACATCTGTACATTTAGGACTGACCCATGCAGACCCTATATGGAACTATCCAGTACCAAACTGGTGCAGAAAAAGAAAATCAAACCTGATACACTGAGTGTAAAAAAGTTTTAACAGGAAGAGCTGTGAGTAAATAGAAGTAGTATTTGTGAATATTTGCCTAAATGTTGATGGTTAAATCCAAGATTCCAGAAGTCCCAGGGGTGCTCCCAGAAGGAAAGGCCAATTCAAAGAAGCTGGGGGTTATCTCCTTACTGAGAGGGCAGTTGAAGTACAGAACTAACTCACACTGCAATGATGGACATATTGAGAGTATTAGTAGATAAGCACGTAGAAAATTAAAAACCTACATAGAATGCCCAGATAAGTGGATAAACTTCTAGAGAATGCCTGGCTTTCTTCCATTTAATATCATTCTAAGCTGTTTATTTGATTGGAAACATGTTTTATATGTCTGCTGGGGCTTTTTTTTATGGTTCATTTTTATAATCCTTCTCCATTCTTTTTCAAGACCAGGATGGTACTCTGGCAGCCTGACTCTAAGTTGCAGGAAAAAGTGAGGACAAATATTTTAGAGGATGAAATCAGTAATATAATGACGGCTGCTGAGTTTGAATACAGCATCTATGGGGAAAGAAGGATCTTGGTGAAAGGGGAATGTTCTTCTGCATGATTACCTTACCACAATGAAAGTGGAACTACCTGAATTAAGGCTTTCCTAGTGCATCCAGTGACACAAATAATTGGATGTTTGGAGTATTTAATTTCTGCTAAGACTCATGATTTTGCTGCTGTGTGTGTGACACTCAGTGTCACACACCTTGGCATGGAACATCATCTTCTTGTGCTCATCAGAAAGCAGTTTAGGGGAAAAAACTCCTTTTGGAGCCAGAATGTCTAACCGTAATTAGCTCAGGATGCACTGTGGTGTCCAGAGGGAAAAGGGGTTTGGAGCCATTTTCGTTATAAAAGAGATACCTTATTAGTCCTGTGAAAATCTGCCAAGATGACAACCCTCATTGATGTGAAAATTCAGCAACTAAAGTTCTCCTAGTGATTTCAAAAGACTTCACAAGAGAGAAATTAGATGGGAAAAAAAAAAGAGTTTATGGTAATTTTCCTTAGGAAAGAATTCTTTACAAGTATAATCTCTTAAATAAGTAACTGCACCCTTCATCCTGGCAGAGACAGTGTGACAGTGTGCATTTAAAGTGACTTATTTCAATATTAAGGAAATAGTAACCTGTGCTGCTGATGCACCTAAATCATAAGCAGTATTGCAGGCTCTAGCTAAGAAAAATGAGCCTTAGTTTTCCCTGAAGATGTGTTTCTCCTATAGTCCCAGGAAGAATTTTACTTTGGAAAGCATCGAAGCAGCTGCAGATGGAATATGAAGTGTCATTTCTCTAGATGCAAATGGCCCAGGGTGGTCCAAAGATGGGAGAAGACAGAGGAAAATAAGAGATTAGGAAAAAGGGGAATCAGAAAATTACAACATGAGTCACAAAACAGTTTTTCAAATCAGAAGGAGAAGATGACCTTGTTAATAAGAGATCAGGTCTCATGAAATATTGAAGTGAAAAAAATAGTCGTGTCATCTTCCCCTGGAGTGGTGGAAGGCCCTGCTTTGCACTTGCTCCATTTGCTTTTAATTCCTGGTGCTCCTAGGGGGGCATCCCCTAATGAGAGAGATACACAAGGGTATCAGTGGGGAGACACAAGAACAACCCATAAAATTTTACACCTGAGGCCAATTTCAAGTACTTAGCTTAATATACATTTTGCATATTCAGTGAGTCAATTAAAATGTAAGCATGAGATAGAAACATGATCATCCTTAGATCTGCTTTCTAAATCAGGGTTTGTGTGACTCTCCCTTTGTCACTGAGTGAACAGATGCCATTCCACCAGTCCTGGAAGGCCATTGTAGTTCTAAATGCAGAAATGCTTACCTGGCAATCTTGGTATGTCAGTAACCAAGGTTATTGGCTTTTTAAAAATGCTTAAGCAAGAATCTGCAGTTCTCTGACACTTCTAGTTCTGTCCTGCTCCTCCAGGTACAAACTGTAGATCCAATTGCTTGGATATCCAAGCAGTAGATATTGCTGCCATATCCATTGCTTGGATAGTATTTTATTTCAAATATTTTATTTTCAAATATTTTTNAATTATTGCTTAAAATAACATGCCCTCGTAAATGAATTTTAAACATTAGTATTTTAAGGGTATATTGGAAGACACAACCATTTTTCCTGCAACTCAACAGATCTTTATTTTATATGCATATATATATATGTATATGTATATACCTAATCTCTCACTACTGTTAGGGATCATGAAAATCACTGAGCTGTCTGCTCTCTTCCTCAAGATGTTGCCCCAAATTATGTTTATTCCATCTTACTATCACCAAGGCTTACTGCAGGGGTCCACAGCTAATGACAAATGTCAGTTCTTTCAGTAAAAGTTAATTTGGAAGAAAAGCAACCCACAGATATGTTGATGGATCCTTTCAGATATTTCCATGATTAATAATTCAACAGAGGATGATTTGAGCTTCTTACAAATTTAGAAAGCTATGATGATAAATATACCAGATTAAGAACTGGAAAACCATAATCCTCTATTTCTACGTGACTTTGAAACAGCTTTAGGGAATATATGTTGCACTGCCAACATACATCTCTTCGAAGCTAGGAAATCCTGTTCAGAGGAAAGGACACTTTGGGACCCATGTCTAATTAGTCTTTGGCCTTTTTGCCAAAATGCATAACATTCAACCTTAGAGAACGAAGAGCACATTGTCACAAGACTGAAATGCTGATAACCACTGAGAACACCATCCTTCAGTGGCACTTTGATCTCTGAGGACTAGCCTAGGACTAAAACTTACTCTGTTGCTCTTTTAATAGCCATCAGACCATATTGTCTGTCAGAAATAATACACTGCCTGCACTGAGATGTGACCCAGTTGGTGACAGCGAATCAAATCTCACTATGCTCCCTTTACAGCTCCTTTGAGATAAAGATCTTATCATCCATTACTTTTGTCTTTGTAAAGCATGTAATTTCATATGAAATTTACCATTTAAAGGCTAATAATATGTTTAAAGCTCTGTATTAGATGGTCTTTGGTCACTGCCAAGAGGGAATGAAGCTGGCACTGAAAGTTCATCCAGGTAGATAGTAAACAGAAAGAGTAAAACCAGATTAGTGAGAATGGGGTTTAAATTTGCTCTGCAAAACTGAGTTCTGTAATGATATATATAATAAAATAATATATACAAGTGTCTGTATCAAAATGAAGACAACAGCACAAGACTTTTAAATAGCATAGTGAATTCTGTATTGTTTAGCTTGTAGATAAACTGGGAGGAAGGATAAGAAGGAAGGAATATATAGGAGACCTTTCTGTCTACAAAGGTATTTCTTTTCTTACAGAAGGGGCAAAAAATCATTATGACACATCTGGTTCTTCCTTGTTTGTACTTAAGAATAAAATCTTGATACATATCTTGTGCTTATTTTTGTCATTTATTTTCCTATCTCCATTTTGTACATCTATTTATATCTGTAAGCATATGCATCAGATATATGTATCTATATGATAGCCTTGGCAGCTTGTTCTTAGAGGAATGAACTCAAGCACTCAGCCCCATTGGCTGCTAGGAGATTTGGCAAAGGGACACCACTGCTAAGCCATTTCAGGCATTGCTCTCAGATGCTTCTCAGGCCAGCACCTCATGGAAATACTGAGGCAGAGTCTCTCACGGCTTGCTAATGCCTAGTTTTTAAAAGAAAGACCTGGGAGATGTAAAATAAGGCAGAGAGCAAAGAAGAGGCCGTCACAGATTTTGTTTGCTGGTGGAGATGAGACTGCAATCTCAACATTCCTTATCTCTGCCTTATCCAGGGATGCACATCCCCGGGCCAGGCCCAATACCAGTGCAGTCTTGAGGAGGGTGTGGGGGAAGCAGGAGTGCTTCTCCAAGTCCCAGGGATACTAAAGATGGCAGAGATGACAGCAAAATTCCTTCCATCCTCCCAGCCTTTCTCAACACTTTTTAATCACTTCAGAAAACATAAGGAGCAGTCACCGCCCCCCTGCCCTGGCTGCCAGTTAGTTCTAATTGCCAGCACATCAATTACGATGCATTAATTTCTGGTTCCATTCCTCCCTTGTTTACCAGACATGATGTCAACCCAGTGCTTGGGTTGTACTAGGAGCTGTTTTTGTTTTCTAGTCTTCAGCAGGCACCGTGTCCACCCTCCCTCACAGGCCATTGTTACAGGCAAGTAGGACATTCTATGAAATGTCTGTCACGTGAAAATCTAGCTTACAGTCTGGTTCTAGTATGAGAGTGTTTCCTATGAACTGCCCATCTTTATTTAAATGTTAAAGCTAATGCCATTTCAAAGTCAAATTACTCTGCCCTCTAGACCTGTAATAACATTTAAGTAGAAAACGTATTATGCTCTGTGTTCACCCTGACAACTCCTGAGTGCTCCTGGTACCAAGAGTATTTCCACAAGGGCAGCATTGGTTTTATTCACCCACTGTGTGCAGCATGCCAAGTCATTCTTTTCACATTTTGCACTAATTAAAAAATAAACATGTAGTATGACAAGTTAGGTTCAGAAATCTCTGAAGGACAGACCTGCATACAGCACATCAGCTGATACTTTGTGCCCTCAGCTATGACTTATCCCTATTCTTTTAAATTACATTTGACTGGTTGATCAGTTCATGAAGTAAATGGGCAGCTGCAGCAGAGAGCAGACATTTTAATAGCAGAGTGCTGTAGATGTGGCTGCCTGCCAAAGAACACATTGTTAAAGCAAGCAGCATAAAATGAAAAATTAAGATATTGGCACCACGACCTACTGGTAAGAGCTGAGGGTCAGTAAAGGACAGAGCTATAATCTAAAAGATTTCTTCCACTAGATTAAATTTAGGACAGGCAAAGCATCTTTGCTTTGGAGAAGTGTTCTACAGTGCTGGGAACTGAGGCAAGTCTCCAAACAAATATAGAAGCCCCTGTTGCTGTCCTGGCCACCTCGGCTGCTCTGCTTGGCAACTGGCAACTTGGTACAATCTCTCTTTATGGCACAGCTGTCGCAGCTGGACAGAACAGCACCCAGATCAGTTCTGAAATGCACATTCTCAGTAATCAATACTTAAAGTATGGGCTTCATTTAATACTCTGCTTTGGCTATTGTTTATTTATTTGAAACAAAACAGCAACATTTTCTTGAAATTGCCTTTTGACTGAAACAGATGCAGAATAACAGCAGTGAGAGAAAAGAATGTATTCTGATGCTCCTTCCTCAGTGTCTGCCAGTGTTATCACCAGTTAACAAACTCTGCATAAAAAAAAAATGGTTTAGAGAAATTCTCTAGTTAAATGGCTCAGCATTCATTATTCAGGAACGCCAAGCATGAGTGCACATCCCCTCCTCTGGGTGCATACACTGTGCTCCAGTCTTTGCTTACTTATCATCATGTGCTGCTAATAGAGTTGAGATTCTCTTATTGCTGTCCTATACAATGACTATGGTGTAGCCTGGGGTGTGTCTTTATTCCCCTCAGTAATTCTTCTGTCACTGTGACCTACTGCCTCTTCTTTGACTCTGATTTCTTTGCAGAATTGTGTTTTACTCCACAGACATGTTTATATAGCTTGTCAGCATCTCTCTACCATCCCATTTATTTCTGAGCCTGAGAGTATTCTTTCCTCTGGAGCAAGCTGGACCTGAACAATTAAGCAAACAGCTAAAATTGAGATTATGAGACTCTTCCATAATGTCTTATAGGACCTGTGACAACATTACAGTATAAAGCAAAATATTTTTTTTTTTGCTTGTTTGTTTATATGGAGTCTGTCTAGGAGTATTCCCAGTGATCCCTGGAGAGCATAGCTAAGAATTGAATCTTCTAAACCTGTAGCTGTTCACAAGCAACAGGTGAAAGTATCTACAGATTTCATTATTTGCAATTACTTTGCCAAAACCAAAGGTTTGAAATGCAGCCTGCGTGTGTGCCAGGAAATCTTGTCAGCTCAGTGTAGCAAGATTTTCCTCCACAATGCAGAACAGCTCAGAAATTTCTAAGGTGAATCATCAAGAGTGTCCTTTGGTGAATTTTTATAATAAAGCTAACGCTTTCAATGATTTACAAGGTGTGCAGGAACTGAGCCTGAACATCTCCAGCACGATATTCATTATTCATCCGTGTAAGTCGAGCAGAGCTCAGCTTTCCCCGAGCTGCACTGGGCAAGAAAGCAGTGTGTGATTATCCAGAAAGCCAGAGCCAGCCCTGCCATGTGAGGTGATGAGAAAAAGGAGAGGGAAGGGCAGCTCTGCTCAACCACGTGGTGCCAAACACGTCCAGGACGTGAGAGTTCTTGTGCCACATCCCACTGTGCTCACATGGGAGAGCAGGAGGTGTAGACCTCCCTGGGGATTTTTATTTTCCTCTTCACCCCACCTAAATCCAGCACATTTACCTGTGGGTTCAGACCATCTCATTACCATTCCTACACTTTAAAGTTAGGATTTTAATGTGAGGTGTTTTTCTGACCTTGCTCCAGATTATTTTTACACACCAGGAATGAATTACTGTATGAATAATGGTGCTTTCAGATATTTTGGGTTAGGAAGCTATCCAGGAGACCTTGGGAAGCTGACTTCTTTTCAGTGGCTTAATAGAAACAGATGAAATCAGGAAAAAATATCCTTTTTCACATTATACATTTTAAGAGGAAAGCATGTGATGTTTGTACAATTATCTAAATTTTCTTATGCAAATCATCTCAACAGGGTGTGAAATGAAGAGTTGTAGTTTCATTCTCCTAAGCGTCCTCCATGAAAGTTTCAGCTTGGATAACCCAGTGTCTCCCACTCTAATCAAAAGGTGTTTAAAAATGCAAGTGTCTAACATATATAATCAGATATAGATGTTTTATAACTCCATCCATAGGGATTTTTTTGGCTTATCCACATGGGCCCTAATTGATTTTGACTGTCCACTCACTTTATTTTAAAGCAGCCAGATAGGCTGGGTCAATTTCTTGCTAGAAAATTGAATTACATTTGCATTATGTTAACACAGGGTGATGAAACAGGCTGGATATAAGGAAAGGTTAAAATCTGGTATAGAAAAATCATTCTGACTCTGTTTACACACAACTTTGCTGTCCTGGGCTGTACTGCTTAGGACTGCTACAAACACAGACAGTAAGCTCCCTTCCATTTTAAGCAGCATTATTAAGTTGACCTGAAAAAGTGGGACAACTGAGCAGCTTAATATCACTCTCACAATGTGGAGGCTAATCTCTGCTGTCTTTATTCAGGATGCTCCTTCTCCGGGACACCTCTCCCTCCGCCCTGTCTGAGTCCTGCAGTGATTGGGGTCACTGGGGCAGCCACACAAGCACGAGGCTGCAAACCCTGCTGCAGCCCAGACACGGCCACACGGGCACAGGGACATCTGCAGCTGAGCCACACATCCCCACGGGTGCCCCAAGGCCACAGAGTTTCTCCCTGATCCTCAGCTCTGTGAGAGCAGGCGGCTTTTAAAGCATCATTTGTCACTAGGATCTCTGAACAATCTCTGAACAGAGAAACCCTACCCATTTGTCACTAGGATCTCTGAACAGACAAACCTTACACATTTGTTACTAGGATCTCTGAACAGACAAACCTTACACATTTGTTACTAGGATCTCTGAACAGACAAACCTTACACATTTGTTACTAGGATCTCTGAACAGACAAACCTTACACATTTGTTACTAGGATCTCTGAACAGACAAACCTTACACATTTGTTACTAGGATCTCTGAACAGGCAAACCATACCCATTTGTCACTAGGATCTCTGAACAGAGAAACCATACACATTTGTCACTAGGATCTCTGAACAGACAAACCCTACCCATGGTTAAGTGGCCACATTAAACAGGCTACACCACCACATTCCTCACTGAGGGCTGTGTGGAGTCTAATCAGAGGCTGAAGATTGAAGGTGAATATGAATAATCTTTATCCCAGTGTCTCCTACACATCAGACTCCTGTCAGCATTTTTGCTGATAAAATTGAGCTATAAATATGAAAGGCAATTTTAAGGGGAAAAACTTAAAACACAGTTGTAAATTAGTGAGTCAAATGTAACAGTAATGAGTGCAATAAAAAAAAAAAAAGGCAATTTGTTGCATCTTCTGGAGATGAGAGCCTCAGCGTAATAAAAGCAATGTACATGCTAAGTATAATCGAGGTTAAAGTGACACCAAGGCTCATTTGTTTCAGTTCCTCTGCCTTCTGAAATCCTCTCTTAAATCTTAAGGCTTCAGTGACATCTGCTGTTGAAGACCTATTTAATTAATTAGTTGTGATGTAACAGTTACTCCTTCTAAGTGAATTCTTCTTCCATGGAGTTCCTACTATTTAACTATGTTTGCAGAGATTCCTACCACAACCTTTTAATCTGATCAAAATGCTCTGAAACTGAGCTCTTTTGTTGTCCTGTTCATCCCACAAGGTGTTAAGTCATTCTCGGCTTTTTAAAGCACAGAATTTTTCTCTCTGCCTTGGTCCTGCCCTCCCTCCCAATTTTAATACATGGAGATTGCACCAGCACATTTAATTTAATTTAATTTAATATTAATGCCAATAAAGCTATTCCCAATTTGTGTTCAAACCCATTGGTGGAATACCAAGATGGAGTTTATGATCAAAAAGCAGCCATGACAAGAAGAAACATGATCCCAAAGCTTTGTAAATTAATGCTTCTGTGCTCTCACAGTAGCCTTTAAAGAGCAGAAAAGAGGAATTAATCTGTGCTTCCCTTTCACGTGTGACTTTAATGCTTCCAAGAGCAGAACAGAAAGCCTTTAGTCCAAGCAGTTCAAGAAATGCTTAAAGTAAGGCTAAAAGTCTGATTCTTCACCTCAGGGCAGAGACAGAATTATTCAGAGTTAAACTCCCTACACCGCAGGTCACACCTCCAGTTATGTGATATGGTGATTTCTATCCTGGATAAAAGGTGTTGTGTCAATGTCATCCAAGAACAAAATATGGCCTAGCAGTAGACAGGATGCTGCTGTCTAGTTGCATCTTTTTCTTGTCATTCTGACAAAGAACCCATTGCCACATTAAAGCTGATGGCCTGTGATGCCCTGGAGTTAAGGCCACGGAGTTCGGCTCCAAAATTTTGCATCCTGCTTCTGCTGTAAAATTTGCCATTAACTTGAATGAGGCACAAAAGTGGAACCTTCAGAAGCATGCAAGATTTCTGGAAATCTTTGTCTTGCAGAGGTGTCCCCAGAGCAGCAACAGTGACTGGCACATGGGAGTGTGAGGCAGTGCCGTCACGAGGGAGATGCAGTGATCACCACGGAGTCGGAGCGGGAAAAGAGGAAGTTTAATTTTTCTTACAGCTTATACAGATTTCTAGAAAAGAGACCACACTGGAAGACTGAGGTTCAACTTCTTCAATTCCTCTGGTCTTAGAAAGTGTCCATCAATTGTCCTTTCTACAGAAAGGAATGTAAATAAGATAAAGAATTCTAAAAACATTGCTTTGTTTACATGAAATTTCTGGCTCCAAGAACTTGAAGGCTGGAAGGCAGGACGACATGGGAGTGGTTTGCACCCTTTAGACCCAGGTCTGCCAAGCTGCTCACCCAGAAATGGGAGTGCTCAGCATTAAGGGGTCCCTTGGCAACACAAACCTCCTGTCCCTCACAGAGGGGTGTGCTTGATTCAGGAATCCCCCACTCTTTGGGCCCCGGTTGTTGGTGTTACAACAATCGTTGGTTTGTTGGTATTGAGCTGTCAGTAATACAAAGTAAAGTGTGATGTAAAATCTGGACTACCACAGCCCAAAGCAGAAAGGGACCTTTAAATTTTATTTCATCAAAGCATTCCACTTTGAAGGTTAGAAGTGACACCTGAAGGAGTGAAATCAAGCAGCCAAGGGGAAACCTGCCACTGCCCCGCCAGACTTTCAGTCCTCCACATCACTGAAAGCCCTTGAGGTTTAAACAGCTACTAAACATAGGATTGTATTATTTATTTCTGATCTTTTTTTAACTGTGGCTGTGACTGAAACATCCTTTCTCTTGAGCATTTTGACCTTGGATACAGCTGTAGTAAACAGAACTAGTTGAATTTAATTTTTTTTCGTCCCTGGAAGGGATCCAGGTCAAACTTTAGCACCATTTGGAGATGCTTTAAGAGTTCCTGTACAGCTGCCTAGGCAGAGCAGGATCCAAGGGTGTGAAAAATAATTGACTGAGGAAGAGACACCTCTCTATCAAAGAGGTGAGCATCAGCAATCCATAAATTTAAACAACTGAACTAAGTGGGGCAGGGAATCTAAACTCCACTTTAGTTAATCCTTTTAGGAAAAAATTGATGAACAGTGTAGAATTTCATAGAAAAAAAAATAAAAGGGGGAGAAAAAGAGAAGTCTCTGTCTTCCTAAACTGTTTTTACAATATATTTTAAAGTTGGCTACATTATGCATTGCTATATATTATTTCATTTCAAAGCTGCATTTTTCATAAGACTTTTTGCCAACATTTATCAACTGAAAAAAGCTGTTTTAATATGAAAAGCTTACTCCAAGGTTATTTCCCTATTTTTTGGAATCAAAACCTCACAAGTGTTGTACCAGTGTGAGGTTTCTCTTGCACAGAATAAACAAATATTTCTCAGTCTGTATTTTGGACCTTGTCCCTTCTTTAATGAAGTATTAGTTGTATTTTTACTTATTTGTATTTCTGTTAGGTTTCTTAAGCCAAAAAGTACAAAAATTACAAACTTGTATTTTTAAAAAAGGATACCTGTAAAAAGGAAAAAAGGAAACCTGTATTTTTAAAAAAGGATATTATTTCTTATTCTTTAATAAAACATTTATTCTTATTCTCAATTAAATATTATATTCTAACATACAAGGTCTAATTAGCAATATTTCATTAGCATTATTCAACATTCTGCTAAGTCATATGATATGTTATCCAAGAAATTTTCTTACACATTTGGACTGTATAAAAAAGTCTTCCATAACTGATTTATTTTTCCATTTCAACCGAAGTGGGATATGGATAATAATTTNATTCCTGATACTCCAAAATAGTATATAGATCACAGAAAATCCCAAATTTCAGCTTATAAGGCAGTAGATTTTCATTAGCAAATAATTTACAGTGAGTTTAGGTCAGACTTTTCAACATATGTTCTTCCTTAAATAACTTTCATTAGCAATTAAAGACTTCATCCATAAGTGGAATACTTAAACACAAAGTCTCTGATCATCACCAAGACCTTGACTGCTAATTGCACATTTTCATACAAGTGAAACTTTGCAAGGTTGACTTGCAAAAGCCCCTGCAAGACTGCAGCTCTTCCTTGCTTGCATTTTTTCAGGACCCCGTGGGACTCCAGCTGGGAGTACCTGGTGCCAGTTCTTCATCACCTCCCTGATTTCATGTCCCCCACAGCCAGGCACAAAGGAACCTGGGCTGCTTTGGTCCCTGCTAAGGGCTCAGAGTGCAACAGAGCACTGTCCCCTGGGAGCTGGGAAGGGGCTGAATGCAGAGGTGGGTAAAACTTGAAATACCCTCTTTCCTCAGGGTTGCTGTGAGCCCTGGCACTTATTTACCCATTTTTAACATTCCTACCCTGTTTCTGCACCTGCTGCAGTTGATGTGAAAAGCCTCCATTCCCTTTTCCATTCACTTGCAGTCTTGCCCCAAAGTTATCATCTCCTTTGAAATGGCTGAAACCTTTTTTCAGTCCTTTGACTTACTTGCAAAAATGACCAGAAATATGAGATCAGAGGGGAAGCTACTGACTAATACCTGTTCAAGCCCAAGAGCAACCAAACCAGTCTGAGTTTGAGCAATGAAGACTGGTGTTTCCATCTGAAAGAACTGTTAGTTCTATGATTACTTGCAAGTGAATAAGAAATAATACTTAGCTAAAGTTTCCAGCTAATGAATGCCTTTATGACCATTCTGAGCTAAAATTTACCCAAACATTACAATGACCTAAATGAGAATTAAAATGATTGCCCTGCAGAAGCCCAGCTCTCTCCCATTTGTGTGCTAGACTGAAGTTTGAAACACCACAGTCCTAGAAACACCCTTGAGCACATTTTTTTAAAAGGCTGGAAGGAACAGATGGCTTTTGAACCCTGATGCTATTGGTGCTGTCGGCATGATGGAGCACTGTACCCTCATTTGTACTGATTGGGGTCAAATCAGCTCTAGCCTGTAATTTACCCTAACCACTGAGTCCTTTTTTCTAATTAGAATATCTGTCATTACCTATTCCTACAGCAATGATAACCTGCTGAACTCTAATGAATCAATCCCATCTGCCTTGCCGTGCATATCCGCTGCTCAGAACCAAAAGAATTCATCGTGGCCCAAAAGCCAGCAATCACAAGTGCTGTTCCTTGCATTGGGATGCAAATGCAGCAGTTCTCCTGGGCTGAGCTGTGATTTTCTGCAGGATTTTATTACTGGAGGGTTTGTAAGGTCATTCCCATGAGAACCTTTAACAGTCTGCAAGGCTAAACACGAAATACAAAAGCACAGGTGCTGTTCTTCAGCCCAGAATTGATGGTCTTGTGTGAAGGGGAGGGGTAAAGGGCACCCAACAGCTGCAGTCCATCTAACCCCAAACCTTAAACTTCAGTCAATTCACACATTACAACTGAATTCTCCCAGCTTTGACACCTGGGTTAGATCAGAGGCATCTGAGCATCACCCCAACAGGTAACAGATGTGATGCTGGCAGCCCTTACACGGTGATGTTCAGAGCCCTCACAGTGCAATTATGTCCTGGGACCCTGCTGGAATAGCTCATTTTATCCTACCAAAGACACCTTCCAGGCAGGAATGCTGTGGAAGGCCCACGTGCCACGTGTTAAGCTCAAAAACAATTTGGAAACTGCTACTTATTTAAAGAGGATTTAACTACTGATTCCAGCTCATTCTGCCATAGACAGGAGCATTTTGCAGGATAAAGAGGACAACAGCAGTTAGATTACTAACATTGCATCTGGTTTAAAGACAGTTTTCACAGGTCTACATTTTGGGGGAGAAGAGATCTCCTGTATTTTCACTGTAATTCTGAATATTCAATGTACTTTATTGCCTTACATGTTTTCCCTTCGTGTTTTTCTTGCTTTCATGCACAACTTGCTGTTTCTTTCTGTGTTGAAAAAGGCCCATGAATTAACCAAATGGATTGAAAATTTCTAGAAACTGTTGTGTATTTGATACTGCACTGACTACAGTGCAGGAGGCTGCATTTTTCTGGAGGAAGTCTGCTCATCCCCATTGTTTTGCAATAGAACATTATCAGCAGCCACAGCGAGAGAGTTTTAGGGAATCTGGAGGCCATGGCCATGTTCCTTGGACCCAAACCACTGGCCATGTATTTGCCTCCTGAAGGGATGGTAAAGAAAGCACATGCACCTTTCTAAATGATGCTTTTAAATTTTTCCCCATTAGCAAAACTGTAAAACTGTACAGCAGCTGTAGTGGAGCAGGGAGACAACTTGAACTTGGAAAATTATTTATAGATTGGGAAAATTTAGAAATAATCCTTATCCTTTACATTATCCATCAACTCAGAGAAGATCCCAGGTGTCTGAATGAGTTACAACATGCAGCAGAGCTGCACAGAAGTTGCTTACTTGTGCATATCAGCAGTGGCAGAAAAAATCTGCTTTGATCAGCCTCACAAGACCTTTATGGGAATATTCTCTTTCCTCATGAGGGTGTTCTGTGACACACAGCCTAGTTATGCTGGCAGGAAGATTTGAAGTCTCAAGACTGGCTGCTCTGTGCTGGCCTGCAATTACATCAGTGGCTGAGAGGGTGGATTGATTGAATTGTTACATTATTTTGGCTAAAACTCAGCTGGGCTGATTTTATGTGCAGCTCAAGAGATGCTGCTAGCTTTTCAAGTTCATCACAATTCCCCCTAAATGAACCACCTTTACCATTGCCCAAGAGAAAGGCATGGGAATATTGAGATTGACAGGTGAGAGGTTTTCCCACCAACTCTGTCCTGCTAGATCTTGGCAAGAAACTCAAATTTAATTTCCAGGTCCAGATATTTGGTTCTGGAGCATGGAGAACAAAAGGCTTGTTTCTGGATTCCTCCACTGGCAGTTGGTGATCTGCCAATAAAGCACAGATGCAGCTACAACCCCCAGATATTTTGTCAGGATCAGAGTAGTGATTCTGTAGTGACAGATTCCATACCAAGTTCTCCAGAAGGGATGCACCAGGGATGCATTTTTATAGAGAGGGATATCAGATAAGTGCTGTCCAGCTGGCCTGAGGCTCTCCTGGGTCTCACAAGCCCAATGGCAGCAGGAACACCAATGTCCCGTTAGAATTAATTATAAAAAGAACAAATTGCTTTCCAACAGCTTGATTTACTGTTTCCTTTCTAATCTGGAGTTAGCAAAGGAATAGATGGCAACTGCCAGCTCTGATACAACCTCAGGACAGGATTTGCTGATGTCTGTTGGCTTCTTACACAACTGCACCAAGCAGCCAGAGCTCAGGAAGTGTTTGTACACTGACCTAAGGCACAGGGTCTGACTCTTGGGGCTGTCCTGTGCAGGACCAGGAGCTGGACCTGAGGGTCCTTGTGGTTCCCTTCCAGCTCAGGATATTTTGTGCTTCTCTAAACTGAACAACAGGCTTTGCCTGGGACTTGAATGCTGTGTTACACTTTTTCATTTCTTGGCTTCTCTGAGATTTTAGAATTCAAAAGCTGTGCTTAACTATTACTTATAATAGAATTCAGTTCTATTAACTGAACTGTAAGGAAATATATTCATGTTCACAGAATAATTATCACATGACTTAAAATAAAACTTGACCTATACTTAGTTAATCATATAATGGAAATTTCATTGTTCTTGTATATCACATAATAATACTTCTCAAACATCTACATAAAGTCAACATTTTATGTAGGACTGAACTATTTAACACATTGACTATTTGATACCATAACTGGAACAAATTCAGACAGAGAATTGCCACACTGTGGCAAAACAAAGAAACATTAAAAAACCTAAAAAAAAAAAAAATCTGGGTTTCTCTGGTGGGTTGACCAAGATGAGGGATGGAGATGAGGGGCCCACCAAAGCCCTTATTTGAAAAATATTAATGAGTTATTTCCCCATAACTGTTATTGCTACTATTACACATATTATTCTCCCTTGTTTATCAATGATAACCTATGCTTATTTCTGTTTCACCTTGACAGATACATAGATACTAACTTAATATTTTTGCATTACCTTATTAATGTGGAGCTTGTAATCACGAAACACTTTTCAGTCAGTGGGGTGCTTGTCAACAATGCCAGACAGCATGGAGTAAATCCAATTCAGCCAGTCACTCTGGAGAAAAAGCTTCAGGTGGCTCCCAGCAAATATTCTGGCACCAGTGAGGAAACAGGATAAATTCAGTGCTGTCTGGAGGTACAGATTTGCATAACAGACAGTTTCAAGCTGTCCAAGCAGAACTGGAGTAGCTTTCAGGGTCTGTCTTCCTGGTGTTGGAGTGGCAGTAACAGGAGTTGCTCTAATGTTTGATCTAAAGCCACTGAGCTGCAGGTTTCAAAGGAGCCTATGAAAACAAAGCACAGTGGAACATATCTCTGGACACTTGCTGAAATCTCTTGCTAAACCAAAGCTTTAGATAAATAAGATCTGGAAAATCTTCCTGCACAAGCAAGAAATCCTATCCCAGTTCTTCTCCCACTGATTTCCAGGCAGTTTGATGTATAATCTCAGAAAGGAAGCACTATCAGAATACTGGGGAGATGCAATTGTTAGCAGTTTCTTCCAGTAGGAGCATGGACAAACATTTTGCAAGCAAACCCAAGGGCACTCTTATACTGCAAAAGCTTTTACCTCCCATCAGCTTCAGGAATACTCCTGATGTTTCCCACAACGTCAGTTCCAGTAAGACTCTTTGTTTTCACACTTTTCAATTATCCTAACAGCATATTAAAGTGCAGAACACAACCTTTTCTTTCCAGGCCACGGTAATGAATGTTTATGGAGGATCTAAACTATTATTTACAGTAGTATTTGCTTATGAATGTGAAAACAGAGTTTAAGTACACCAAGTCAAGCTCTGCAGTGCTGCCTGCGTGTTGTTCACCTTTGGTACATTCTGTCCTTGGCAGGGAGCTCCTCTTGTACCATCAAAACAACAGGAAAGCTCCCCCATGTGCTAAGGAAGCACCAGGTACCAGAGCCACATGGGTTAATGGAATAGGCCAGGGAATTGATTTGTCTGCAGTGATACAGCAGAACAATGCACCACAGGATGACACTGCAGAATGAGGGACTTGTACCCCAAGGGAAGCAAGAGGAATTTTTTTGCTATCTGAGCACTCTATATAGCTATCTAAAATAGATTTTAATGTGCTTATGAGATTGAAATGGGCCTGTATGAGGCCATCCAGAAAATTCTGCATCAACAAAATATTTGCCACACAGTTTAACTTGCAAATGTTACAGAATTTTCCTTATATTTAATACAAGGGACAACAGCTACAGGACATTGATAAAAAACTAATCAAAGTTCCCCCCACCCCAGTCTGTAACAGCTCTGCTGGCTGCAGGCTGGAATGCATTCAGCATAAACACTGCTGATCCAATTTCATAAACCAGCTTCTCTTTCTTTCTCTTTTGTCCATTGTATGTAAAAAGCTGAAAATTCAAGAAGCTACCTCAAATTGGATCAACGGGCTAATCCCTTGGGCTGTTAGCTCTTACCATAATCATAATTATGGCAGTAATAACAATAATCAGAACAGTAATAACAGTCATTTCTGCAAAGCCTTTACCTTGTGGTATCCTAAAATCTCTGTGGTCTCAAATGGGAGCGCTCACAAGGTCGGCTGCAGAAAGGCAAGGACACAGCTGTCTTCCAGGGACCTGGCCAGCTGCATGAGGCTCATTTAATTTTTTGTCTTAGTCCTTTGTTATCAGTCTGAGAAGCTTCTGAGGCAGCAGAGAAACAGGCTGCTTGTGCTAGAAGCCTGACCCTAGCCACTTCAGAATATTACCTGTGTTACTTTCTTCATCTGGCTCTGGGGGCTGTGCTTTCTGAGACACCATGTTCAGGAAGAGCACAGTGGATGCTCAAGTTCCCTCCTGGTCACCCAAAGAAAGGTTCTGCCCAGTAGCTGTGTGTGTATTGAGTGTGTTGTTACCCTGTGAAGGCACTCAGCCTCCCAAAGGTCACTTCCCAAGGGCACCCTGCAGCTCTGGAGGAGAGCAGGGCATTGGTGCTGCCTCACCCTGGGCTACAAAGCAGATTAAAGCTCCCTCTGGTTCTCCAAAGCACCCTTCTTTAGTTTAAGCCTGGCTACATGCACTGTGAGGAACACATTGAGGGGTTAACTCCTCCAAGTGTATGACAGCTCATGGGAGCTGTTTGAAAATACCCAAACACCAAATCCAGCCTAAACAAAAGGGGAGAGCAAATTTGAGGAGAAAAGGGAAAAAGTTTCAGCAGATAGCACAGGAACAGAGCATGCTGTGCATCTGCTCTTGAGTTACTGCAATGACATTTGGAGCTAAATTACCAGATCTAAATGGTGATGCAGTAATTCCAGTTTAGGAGCTTTTTCTATTCAGAATAGCCTTTTTCTTCCTTTTATAACTGTATCAAGCTGCACAATAGCCTGAAGTAGATCATGTAAGTTCTAGCCTAGAAATGCTAAATGAACAGCATGGTCATTTTTAATTAGGTGAGTAAAAAAACTTTAATTTTAACGTACCTTTGCCACATACTCCAGCAGGTGATATGTCCATCTACATAACCCAGCTCACAGGCAGCACCTGGGGATGGGAGATTCATACTTCCCACTGCATCCAAGCCCTTTTCTCTTGTATAGGCAGTCTTTAATGAGCACCCTGATCACAAACAGCAGGAATCAGTGCAGGACATTTTTATGGACTGCCCTACAAACATTGGGAACTGGTGGGATGTGCAGGTTTTGGAGATTTCTGGATGAGTCACTTCTTTCTATTCCAGTCACAAGCACCTCAAGGACAGAGATTTTTTTCCTCAACTGACAAATAAACTGCATCAACACCGGGTGCTGTGATGGGGTTTCTGTACAGAGGGACGCTAGGATGTATAAATCCTTGGCACTCAGAGACATTAGAGCACCAAAGAACTCCTATAATCTGCATATCCTGAGCCAATGACTGCACCTGCAGCAGTGGGGACACAACCTGGGCTACCTTTGCAGGACACTTCACAGTGAGGGTGCCCCCACAGGAGCTGGGGAAGCCCTGGGGTCAGGCCAGTTGGCCCCAGAGCAGCTCAGTGCCCACCCCTCTCCTGACACTGCTGAGGCCTGGAATTTATACCTGCTGCTCTGTAGGCTTCCAGCCCAGTGATTAACCCCAATTCCTGAGCTGGAAGCTGCTGTGGGGCTCGGAGCAGAGCCAAGCTCAGCTGCCTCAGGGAGCCCTTGTGCTGGGAGGTTGCAGAGCTGCTGCAGAGCATAGGGAGAAGCACAGCTGGGACCCATTCCCACATCACCTTCCTCACCAGGAACCTGCACACTGCTGGAACTCCTTCACTGCCTGGCTGTTTTCAGCCCTTCCTTCCTTTGCTACAACCAAAGCCCTACCCAGACCTCCTGAAGTCAATGGAAGGTCCCCATTGAAGCAGCAACTTTGAAAGGTTTTTTTTTCTTTTCGTCATCATCAATTTGTATTTGAATTAACATTATAAATTTTCTACTGTATTAATTCAATCATTTAAGTCCTTTTATGCAGTTCAATAATTAATTTCAATTCTCAAATAAGGGCTTTCATTAAAGTGTTTCTATTGTTGAAACCTTATTTCTACAAAAGAATGGGGTGTTCTCTGGAAAAATATTTAAATGGTTCCTCAATTTTAGATAAAATTACAGTGTGATTGCAATTACTCACTCTATACTATTCAATTTAATTTTTATGATGTTTCCAGGCCCATATCTAAAATTAAAATGACTGGCTCCTTTCACAAGCTCCTACAAAAACTGTTTTGTTGCCGGCTCCTTAGCAGCCAGTTGTTTTGAATTGAATTCACATTGCACATCAGCTATAACAAAATAATTTAACAAACTGGTATGCTCTACTTAATAATTTCATATGTTAAAATAAACAACATAAGGGTGAATATCAACTTCTTTTTTATTTTTATATTGCCTCAGCAGCATGGGAATTAATTACTCTGTTGAGTTTTATAGATAATTGAAATCTTTTTTCTCTGTTTTCTTATGTGCCTATGAAGCACTGACCAGTACTACAGCATTTTATGCACATCTATCAAAGGCTGTGGAAAACCAGCATGTGAGATCCCAATTCTCCAGGCTCCACACAGGGAAAGGAGCAGGGAAAAGAGGCTGCCCCGTAAAACCTTTGTGCTTTGAAGTTGTTTTAACAAACCTGGTCTTAATCCAGATTCTGCACAGTTTCCACTACAAACTGGAACCAGCCTGGGGCCTCTCAGCATCTATTCTGCTCTTTATGTGCTCTGAGGGGGTGAAGAACAGCAGTTCAATGTGCTGACTTCCACCCTCCCCACTGCCTGCCCAAGGCTGGGATCAGAGATGCTCACTCAGTGCCTTAATTGTAGCTCCAGGCTTTCTCTGTTCTCCCAAAATCCTCTACCACCTCCTATGAGAACAATGAGAGGAGCCATTAAAAAAGAGAGGAAAGAAAGGAAGGAAAGG
>VZUA01018023.1:0-31206 GCA_013401035.1 Horornis vulcanius | reverse complement strand
ACTGGCACGATCTCCCCCTCCTTAATGTAGTTCTCAATGAGTTCTCCATACTGGGAGCCCGGCCTTTTCCGCTCATCCCGGAGAAGGTCACCGGCAGAAAGGTGCGTGTATCCGTATTTCTGCAGCAGGCAAAACAAACACAGGCTCCCTTCAGTCAGAGCATTTGTGCAAACCTAACATCAGTCAACACTGTCAGCCCTATTTATCCTTGCTTTGCAACAGAAAAACCCAGGGAACAGCATCTCGTTGCGATGGATCCATTCCATCTGACAATAGAGCACACTGCACACAACACACACAGTGAGAATCAGAGTCATTAGAGATGGAAAACACCTCCAAGTCCAGCTTTTGACCAAACACCATAGTGACAACTAAACCAGAGCTTTAAGTGCCTGTCCTGGGGGGACATCCAGTCGTTTCTTGAATGCTTCCACGAATGGTGACTCCAGCACCTCCCTGGGCTGCCTGTTCCAGGGTCTGACAACCATTTCATTGAGGAAATTCTTCCAGGTGTCCAACCTGAACCTCCCCTGGTGCACCTTGAGGCCATTTCCTCTTGTCCTGTTGCTGGTGACCTGGGAGAAGAGGCTGGCTCTTATCCTAGTACAAGCTCCTTTCAGGGAGTTGTGAATGACAAGGTTTCACCTAAGCTTCCTTTTCTTGAGGCTAAACACCCCCAGCTCCCTCAGCTGCTGCTCACAGGACTCACTCTCCAGGGCCTTCACCAGCTCCATCACCCTTCTCTGGACACACTCCAGCACCTCAACGTCTTTTTGAGGGGAGGGGCCCAAAACTGGACATCCTTGGGTAAAATCCTCAACAGGGCTTTGGTCAGGTATTTGTGTACAGCTTCCAAAAGCAATTTTGTTATGTTTGGAAACAAGACAAGAATTTTGTTTAATTACCTAAAAAAGAAAACACTTAGGGTGATTGCAGGTCCTTTGGAGCTGGAAAAATGTCCCAAGCACAGGAAAAGTCAGAAATCTCTATGTTCATGTTGTGGTTCTGGCACCACCCTCCTCCCCTACCTTGGTCTAACAGCACAAACAGTCCTCCTGCCCCTGCTACCTCCTTCCCTGGGATGACCACAGAGAGCAGCCCTTGGGAAAAACCAGTGACACCTCCTAAGGATGACATGGTAGATGAAGGTAAATAGCTACACACTCTGTCACACCACATAGAGTAAACAAAGAGAGCAGAGAGATCAGCTTCAGATCTATCAATCTGATAGCAGTATGCAGGAAAACAGCACACACCATTGCTCCTTCGCCTCAAACTACAGCTAAAATAGTCACTTATGAAAAATACTGATGGAAATGTTTATTACACGTGAATTTCTCAGGGATTTATCACTGTAAATAGACACCTACTGCAAGCACACAAATACGTTCCTAGCAAAGAGAAATGCATTCCTATAAAGGAAATATCATAGCTCAAAATAATCATTTTCTCAGCTCATTTAACACTGCAAGAAAACTAACAAAGTGCACTCTGCTTCTCAACCAAATATAAGCCCATCAAAACAGGCCACAAAGACATCTCCTTGGTGATTACCTAAGCTAGCTATACATCCAAAACACAGCACACATATTCTCATCTGAAAGTTTTCATACAAAAAAAAGGCAGCAGAAAAAAACTTCAGTTATCAGTTTGGCTGCAGCAACATCCAAAGCAAATTTCAAACAAGGTGTCTGAGAGGCATAATAATGTGACTACACACTTGGTGAGGCTGTGAACTTAGGATTTAAAAACTTGGCTACTGAACCAAGTACAAGAGAAATATTACACAACCCACTAAGGGACTTTAAAACATTTCAGTTGCTTTCCAATTTCACCCACAAAAGCATGGAAAGTTAGTTCTGCCATAGTCATAATTTAAGAAGGGATATAATTACCTAAATCTCCAAAACTGTACACAGTTGGCAAAAAACAGAAGCAAGATTTTGCTGTAAGTAAGTGTGAAGGAAAAGCTTCACAGACATCCTCTGTAAGCTCACTGTACTCTTGCTTTAATGTACATTGCATTTGGATATGCCTAACTAATTGCAAATCTAAATATTTATAACCTACAGAAGCCATAAACCAGAATAAATTGTTCCCTTTAAGCACGAAACATTACTCTGCTGAATGCTAAATTAACACGTAGTTCTTCTTGCAAAAGTTACAGAATGATGATTTTTTTTAACATCAGGTTTCTACAAAGGAGAAAACAGGAAGAAAATATAATCCCTTAGGTTTTAGAGGATTACCAAACCATTTAATTTTCCTTGGCATTTACCTTTTCATGCATGAAAACAAAATTGAGTCAGATAATTTTTGGAATTCTCCGTCTTTTACAACAGCAAACTAAAGTAGTTTTTAACGGCTGAACTGGAAAGTAAAAGACAGAAGTGTTTTAAAGTGCTGTTGTACAAATAGACTTGTTTGAGATAATAATAAATTATTTTCAAGACTAACCCTCAGAATGGCTTAACCAGGCAATAAGAAAAACAAACCTCTCCTTCAGGGGCAAAACATCTATTTGTTAACTGTACTGAGCCAAGAGCCAAAGAAAACACGAGGGTTTAAACAATGCAAACAAGGAGGGGGAGAACGGCTTGGCTGCTGCTCCACATACAGAAGGCTTCAGAGATGTGGTGCTCGTGCTATCCTTGCCAGTTTTAATCAAGGCACTCAGGGCACAAAGTTTTCTTTCATTTTATGTCATAGAAACCCTCAGCAAGCACTCTGAACTGGAGCAAAGCATTGCAGCGCCAAGGCTCACGGAAGGGGCTGTGATGTAACTGCACAAAACACGACTCAAAAACACTCTCAGGTCTTGACAAGGCCTGGCCTTGTGGCAGCAGGACTTCCCAGCAGTGCCAAGCACATCTTGATGCAATCCCCAGAATGTGACTTGTTGCCACTCCTGCATAATCCTTACCCTTTGCAATCAAAAAGGGAGCAGGACTGTGGTTGCCAAACAATGAAAAAAGCAGTTTCCCAGCTCTTACTAGGCACATGTCAGACTGAAAGGACAACTTGAAAAAAAAGGTGCCAAGCATCAAAAATCTGGAGAGAATATGGTATTACAGACCAGAAAAAAAATATAGAATTAACTATTCTAAAATGTATTTCAGAGATAATGTTTTCTGCTATGCTGTCAGACTGGTGTGATCTAGAAGAAGAATAAAAAGATTAAATTGGTAAGTTACTATTACACAAGTTCTCACTGTTACACAAGTAATGCAAGCCCTTGGTGCTGCGATGATTTGCTCCAATGCAGGACACTTGCTGAGGGTTTCTCTCACCTAAAATAGAAGAAAATTTTGTGCCCCAAACACCTTGATTTAAACTGACAACAGTAGCATGAGCACCACATCTACTTATTACACAAGTTCTCATCGTTTTTAAAACCATTTTTTTGAAGTATGGGTCTCCAAATATAACTTAAAAAATCAACTGTGAATGAAAAGGTGCTGCCTTCAGCAACACTCAAGGCATCCTCCTCTTCTGCTTTAAAAAAAATAGAACACAAAAATAATTTTAAAAAAAATCCCAGTGAAATGGAAAGGCAAGCTCAAGTTTCCATCAATCCCATCAAAGCAGCAGTGGATAGAGCAGCTCAGAATACCGCTTGCTCTTTGCCTCTGCCTGGTCAGCCAGTCCCCACACAGCAGGACAAACTGTGTGCTCCACGTCTCCAAATTCCAACTCGAGACTGCAGCCTCCCTGGGATGCCCTTCCCTCCGCTGTCCTCCAGCCCTTCCAGCTTCCTTCTGTCAGCCGGGATTTGCAACTTTCGCTCTGCAGACAGAAGACGCTTTGTTTTCAATGAATACAACAAACAGATGCATAGAACTGGAAATCCATGAGTCACATCTGTGTCATGCTGGAACCAGGCGGAGTCGGCCTCAGTAGTCTCGGCAGTCAGGAAGGATCGGAGGGGTCAGGAGGGATCGGAGGGGTCAGGAGGGAGCGGGGGTGCCAGGAGGGATCGGAGGCGTCAGGAGGGATCGGAGGGGCCAGGAGGGATCGGAGGGGCCAGGAGGGATCGGGGGGGCCAGGAGGGATCGGAGGGGCCAGGAGGGATCGGAGGGGCCAGGAGGGAGCGGAGGGATCAGAGGGGTCAGGAGGGAGCGGGGGTGCCAGGAGGGATCGGTGGTGAGCAGCAGCTGACGCTGGGATTCCTTCCACAGCCCCTTCTGAGGGGCACGGGGTTTATTTCTGATGCAGCCCTGGTGATCCTGCAACACATCTCCCCACTAAACACACAGCTTGAGACTTCCTTAAGAGAGCAGAAGCCAAGAAGCAAGAGAAACACAAATTACTGCTTTGACCTTGACTCCTATCTTGGCTTATCATTGTTAGTTTGAAAATGAAAGTCACAGGGCTTAAGATTTAAACAAATAAAATACACTTTTATTGCCCTAGTTCTGACCTGTCATATCTTGGGCAACCTTAATAAACAACCAAAATTTGCTACATACACCATTCAAGAACTAGTTAAAATAAAAATAGAACTGTGCAATGCCTGCAGCCTTCGGGTTTTTTTTTTAACCTAGAAAGCTTTTGTTTGTCCTACTAGCAAATGGAATTAAATCTTTGGGGTACAGACTATAATGCAGTACTAGACCTTCTGTCTGCTTATTCCAATTAAAAAATTGAAGATATTTTCTTAGTTTGATATATGTTTTTGTCTCTGGAAATAAGCAAACTCCCATATTAACAAACCAAAACACACAATGGAGATCCCACTGCCAGCAGCCTCCAAGGGAGAGGGGGGCAAACAGAGCACCCTGGGTGCTTCAGGAGCACTGCCTCAATACAAGGCACCTAGTATGTTCAGGAAAGTCCAAAATTTAATGCCTAGTGTTCTTAAAAATGGAAATGTTCAGGGATAAATTTTCAGGAGATAAATTTAAACACTCACCACTTTATTCAAAAAAAGCTCCAAAGTTCAGAAATATAAATTTATATTCTAAAAATCATCTATGAGAATTTAAGGCGAAGTAGAACAGTAATACATGACACTCATTTAAGAGATTTCAGAAGCTGAGTTTAAAGCAAACAATTTAAACCCTGTTTTTATTTCAAGAAAGTTAACGCTGACTTCTCGAAGACAATTAACACATGACAGCAAAACCTAAATCCTCTGCTACTTTCAGAGGAGCATTTCTGATACAATGAATTCTTCTTTGCATTGTTTCCTTCACCCTAAGAAATCTCCTTATCATATATCCCAAAGCAACTTAGAGCTTTTTCCATTTGGATATTAACTTATGCTCTTATAAAAACGAGAAGGCTCAGCATCCCAGTTTGTGGAATTAATTTCAGATTTAACCACAAACATATAGGACAGGGCTGTGGTGGAGGTGAATTATATTTTAGGTACAGAGAGGTAATGTCTTGCATATCCCAAATCTCTACAGATCACCTTGCCAAAACAAACAGACAAAAAAGTACAACTCAAATCTTGCTTGGAATAAAGACAAATGATTTTGTTATTATTCTTCCCACCAACCAAAGAGCTTTGCATCTCAGGCAGAGGTTATGAGGATTTAAAATTTAAGCACAAGAAAGCATATTTTGTGCAGATTTGCTAAATGCATTTTTTTCCCTTGACTTTACCGTAATGGTTTTATATGCAAAGTTCAGAAGTCAGCAATAAAGCACATTTCATTATCTCACAGTCACAAAAGATACACTGTGGAAAGCATGAAGGTTATTGCAAGAACCTGCATTCAGATGACATCATTCAACTATAGCTCAAATATTCTGCCCCACATGACAGCGACGCAACAGTCCCAGATGACGGCAAGCTCCACCTAACAAAGCTGTGGAAGGTTTCGGGAGTTAATCTGCAGAGCTGGAAGGGAGAGGATAAGAACTTAAGAGGGAATTCTGCTTCATCCCTCTCTAAATAGGAGGAACTGCTCCAGAACAGCAGCGATTCTGCTGCATTTGCATTTCTCTGACAATTCTGTGTCTGTGGAACACACAGGAGTCGAGTCTTCCCTCCATATCGGAGAAAACCAGCCTGGTTCAGCTGTCCCATCCAACCTTATCTGTGGAGATAAAGAATCCTAATCACTTACCCACTGTTCCCTTTCTTACATTGTGTCAATATCCATTTCCACTTGTTATTAGGTCTTTTTCCTTCAAATCATTTCTCCATTTGTGTCCAAATTTGGCATGCATACATGCCTTCTCCACATTCACACACATCTTGAGCAGTTATGATTTAGGTTAGTACTTAACAAATACATATTTCACCCACAACATGGGATACCCATCTCCCTTTTTTGGGAATTCAAAGCACAGTCAGCTAAAAAATTACAACACTTCTTTCAGAAATCATTCCCAGGTAGTAAGTACATAATATACCCTCTACTCTACAAAACACAGACACCCCTTGGTTTGTAATAAAAATGATTTGATGCTAAATTCATACAAGAGCTCACCTCAGCCAAATGAGACTCCTTCCACGTGTGATGTGCTCTGTCCCAAATCTTCAGTATGAATAGCAACCAAGACATATTTATAGCTCATACTGACTTTTTGTTCAGCACAACCTTCAGCTCTACAGCAAGATACTGGGTCAGATTCATTCCATATGTAAACTAATATTATCCCGTCCATTTACAACAAGGATGAATGAGGTTTATTATTACTCAGCCACAGCCCCCTTTTTTCTGTGGCAAACTGCCAACAGGGTTTAAAATACAAACAAAAATACACTTTCAACCTAAAGGCAGCATTGACTGCACACAGGCTGCTCACTTGCCTGCACCATGGCTCTCTGGGGGCTGCCAAGGGCCACGTTGAGGATTTGTGCTTAGAAAAGCTGCTGCTTTCCAGTACTCTGCTGTGTTTCACCCACACTTCCCTGTTCATGTGCCCTTCTTCTAAAGTTTTCCAGCACACTTGCAGCAGTCCAACTGTTCTTTAAACTGCCTCAGACCCTCTCTGCCTCCCAGTTTAGCCAGAGACTCTTGTGGAGGTGTCTGAGCCAGCAGGAGAGTTGTCCTTTGCATTCAACAGGTCTGAGTGCTTTCTACTGTCAGTTCACTGACTTCTTTCCATGTAGTGAACAGGATTGGCAGAATTAAAGCAAAATTGCATTTATTTGAATTCGGATTTCCCTTTCCAGGCTTAGAGAAGAAAATAAATACTGCACAAGCAAGGTTTTTCTTTCTTCCTTTCTAGCTGGAAATACAATTTGAGTAGCAATGCCTCATTTGAACTCCTCTTAATAAAGTGGTCTTTATCCAATTATATCAGCCTATCCAGCCATAGGCATTTATCCTCCTAAACACAGGCCAGCAGCCACACAAGGTACTTCAGCCCTGAGGCTACACTAATGGTTTGGTGAAAGCCATTAATGACAGCCTACAAGGTTCCCCTATAGTTTAAGCTCATTTGTTTGCTATGTGCCAGGGGCTGAATCTGACCTTACCAAAAAGGCTTTATGAGCACTGTGAACCTTCCATCCCACAATTTAATTTCATGAATATGCTGGTTTGAATGCGAGTCTGTAATTTGAGGTTTAAATCCTTCAGAACTAAAGTCATAACGGCATTTTTTAGCCTGGACCAAATTCACTTAACTTAGTTATACAATACTGAGGTCTGGGATGTAACAGCAGCGTGGATAAACTGTAACAGCACTCCCACAGCACCACCAGAGCAGAGGACACACACAACGTGTCTGTTCCAGGAGTTTTGGAGTTCCCACCCACCAAAAGTTTCAGGAACATGGGCATCACCACAACAGTTCTTAGTCATATCTTTTAGTGAGGGTATGGATAGGCTTTGATCCTTTATGGCTTTTAATGTGAGAAGTAAATACAACTGCTCAAATAAAATAAAAAAAATTAAAAAAAAAAAAAGAAAAAAAAAAAAAGAAAAAAGAGTTGTTCCAAATCCAACATACACACGTTTGGAAGCATTCAGCCCTAATTACTTCCACCTGAATACACTGTAATTATCCACCTGGATACACTGTAATTAGCCCTGTGGTTTTTGGGGTTTAAAAGGACAATACTACACCATGTATCATCCGCTGTTTTCTTAAAAATGTATTGTCCCAAAAGGCAGGAACAATGTGTTTGGAAAACTGAAAATTTGACAATATAACTCAAAGTTTAGTCAAATTATACTGTCAGGCTCTTTAAAAAGAAGGAATGAGATGAACAATCTATGGGATCAGGATGTCCTTTGACCTCTATCATACTGTGCCACAGGAAAAAAAAATTAATTCTATTTTTAACATATTGCTTCCATAACTTACTGAGATGGCACTGGATCAAAAAGCCAACGCCCTGCAATGCCTGCTGTACCAGCTGTAACATTAATGGGACTGGCCTCAGGGGACGTGAACCTTGATCCATTTGAAGCACACGTATTCCCAATGGCTATCAGACACCTCATCTCCCCTCCCAGGCCACAATTCCGGAGCATCCGGGTGGCAGCCTCGCAGCCACCTACGTGGCCGTGCAGACGTGTCCGGAGCCACCCACTCGGGATGGGCTGCGGGACTGGCCTGACGAGGCAGCACCGCCCGGGCACCGGGAACTTCTCCAGGGCCGCTGTCCTGCCCCTCCGCCAGGGCACAGCGGGCAATAGCTGCTGCCGGCCCGAACCGCAGTGGGTGTCCCCAAAGTGGATGCAAAAATCCCAGCGGTGTCCCCAGAGGGGACAGAGGTGCAGGCAGACCCACCAGTACGCTGTGATCCCGCGGGGCCGAGGGAAAAGGCAGGAGAAGGGAAAAGGCGGCCTGACAGCAGCTGGAAGGGGAACGGAGAGGCTGGAGTGGGGGCTGCCCCACCACTTCATCCATTAAAGGGGAGATGTGAGTCAGTTATTTTTAATTATCGCCTCGGAGGGGCGAGGAATGGATAGAGGCTCGACAAGAGACCAGACAGAAAGGCAGACGGGGGTCCCGCCACCGAGCAGAGCGGGGCACGACCCCCAAGCGACCACCCCAAAGAGGGTCACGGACCCCACAGGGCGATCCTACAACTCCCAGGCCCCCCCGCGGCCAGGGCGCCGCGGGTCGCCAGGCCGCGCAGTCCCGCACCCCCTCCAGCTCACCTCCACGATGCGAGCGCACTGCGTCCCCTTGCCCGCCCCGGGCCCGCCGAGGACGAAGACGACGACGGGCTTCATGAGGAGAAGGAGGCGGCGGCGTTGCAGCAGCAGGACAGCGGCGGCGAGGCGGCGGCCGTGGGGCGGCCGAGGGCGGGCGGGGAGCGGCGGGGCCGAGGCCGGGACTGTGACCGGGGCTGTGACTGTGGCACCGCTGCCGCCGCTCTGTCCCCGCGGAGGGAAAGTGCTTCCGGGTCCCGGGCGGGGCGGGGCGGGCACGTGGGCGCGGGGCTGGCTGCGGCGGCTCTGCCGGGACTCACGGTCCCGAGTCCCAGCTGGGGAAAGCCGAGGCCGGCGCGGCGCTCCAGCGGGACCGGGTATGTCGGTTCATTGTTCGCCCCGCCACAGCCCTTTCCGGCATGGCCTGGCCTGGCCCGGCCCGGCGCAGCGGCATCACCTCCGCTGCCATGGCAACGCCGCCGCATCGCCCCACTGCGCCTGCGCGCTCCCCGCCCCCTGGCATTTTTAAACCCCCTGCGCGCGCGCTGGCGGTTGGTTTCCCCGGGTCGCTTCCTGATTGGCCAAGAGGGCCGTACCCCTCTGCGCGCCGATTGGGCCGTGTCTGGCGGAGGGGGCGGGGTATGCCCTCTGATTGGCCGGCGTGGCAGAGGGCCGGCCGGGGCCGCAGAAGGCGCTGGGGCGGGCGGGACGCGGCGGGAGCGGCGGTGCCGGAGTTGGAGCCCCGAGCCCGAGGTGTCACCGGCGCCGCTCCTCTCTCACGGCCGCTGCCCGGCCGAGCCCCGCGCCGGGGAGAGGGAGAAGAGGAGAGGGCAGAGTTGCGGCTCTGCCCGGACCCCGTTCCGCCCGACCCGGATCTGAGGTACCCGCTCGGCGCAGGGAGGGCCCGCATCCCCCCAGCCCCGCCGGGCACACCGCGCTCGCTGCCCCTCTGCGAGTGCGGCTGTGGGAGGAGGGCGCGTGGGCTTCTGCTTTCGTGCTTGTCAAGTTGAAACAGTGGGGCTTTAAAAATATTCCTCTTTTACAAACTTAAATTTGAGGCTTATTTGGGCATTTGACTTTTAAGGGGAAATAATTAACTGCTGCTGGAAGCATCAGAGGTGGCTGAGTTCCTTGGAGGACTGCCTTAAAAATAAAGTTCTTTCCTGGCAAGTTGAAATGTAGAGGAAGCACCTTTGCTTGGCGAAGTTTCATACTTGAGATAACTACAAAGAGACTTCTTGCTTATTTGTTAAAAGGTATTGAGGTATTTGCTAAATTATATGGGCTGTCAATTGTATGTTGCTTTTAGGCACCTCAAAAAAATCTAATCCTGCTCGTGTGAATAATTAATGTGATTACATACTAATTTCTTCAGGGCTCTTTGAAGTCTGACTGCAAGTTTTGCACTGTACTATTTAAGTTAAGCCAGGGCTTTATTTCAGAAGTCTTCAACGTTTAAGTGCTTTGAATGCTCACTTGAAATACAAAAATTAAAACAGGGCTTTGGGAAGCTTATCTAGTGTTAAATTTGCTAAATCAGGTTTTTTATTCCATGGGAGTTTCTAATTAGTGATAACTCTTTTTCTTCCTAAACTGTATCCAAGCAGCTTTTCCTTAAGCTTTATCTGCAAGCTTGTATTTTGGCCTACACATCTTCCAAAGTTCCACAAAGAAACTGTCAGGTGGACAATAAAGTTTTTGTGTTGGCTTTGTAACTCTTGACAGCTTTGTAGGACAGAGTTTCTGCTTTGTTGACCTGGACTTGAAACTAAAAAAGTACCAATAGTTTATGTATCCTATTTCTTGGTTTTCTTACTGTGTCATGCCTTTGTTCCTTCTTTTAAACACTGTAAGACAACAATGTACCTTAATCCATTTTCTTTATCTCTGTGGTCTTCCCAGATTTGTTCCCAAAAGGATGGTCCCTTTCAGTTTCCCTCTGTCCAAGTGTGCACTTTGGGACCCAGTCCCCATGGGGGATGTCATTGGCGCACATGTCACCTATTACAGGTATCAGTAACCTTTTTAGGGGAAGCTAAGGGTTAAAACAAGTAATGGATAGTGTGATGCACAGCCTCATTTTGTGTTTTGATCCTGTTGTAAGACAAGGCCCAAAGGAAAAGGAAGCAGTGTGTTTGTTATAAGCATATAGGGATTTTCATTGGAAAGATTTCAGTTTCCATTCCTTTCCTTTGTGTAACACAGTCCAGTGGCTTGAAGGTGCATCAGTCTAAAGTGACTTAAAATTCCTTTCCATTTTCTTCCCATTGAATAAGTGATACTTTTTAAAAACAAGCATTAAAAAGAATTTGTGACTTAAACTTGCATGTTGTCTCTTTTTAGAAACCCCAGACTATCTCTGGTGGAGAAAACCTTGCGGCTTGCCTATCGCCACGCTAAGCAGAATGAAAAGAAATCATTTTCCTGTTTTTTGCTTGGGACCCTGGCAGCAGATGAAGGTAATTCTAAACATGAGGCAGACAGGCAATATTGGTTGGTTGAGTAAGCTGTTGTTAAGCAGCCTGAGTTGTTGCTCTCGGACTCTAACGTTATTTGTTTATTTTGAAGACGGGGAAGGCGTAACGCTAACAATAGATCGCTTTGATCCTGGCCGAGAAGTTGCTGGTGGCTCGGGCAAAATTCCAACTGCATCCCTTCCTGGAGACTTTTTGATTCCATGCACAGTTAATGCTTGGGGACCTTGTTCAGATAATATAATAGTGCACAGTGTTGAAGATATCAGCTTGGCTTTCAAGGTAGGCAGATCTTAGCAACTTTTGGGTCTCTTAAACAGTGAACTGTCTGTTACAGCTGAAGCAAGACTATATAGTGAATTGTGTGAAATGAGCTGCTTGAGTGTCATTGAAAAGTGTATTAGAAACTGTTAAAAGCAGTTAATCCTCACAGGTGTTTAAGGATCACACAGTCTTTAATCTTGGATTAAAATCTTGCTGACTGACCAGAGTTTTTCAGCTGGTCTAACCACCAAAACCAGCGAAACAAAAGCGATTGCAGCAAACTTACTTAAACAAGAGAAAACAGCTTTTTTGTCTTTTTTTTTCCCTCAAAACTGTCATTAATCAGTTGCAGTATTTGGGCAGTTGTTGCTGAAGTGTTGCTAGGCAAGTGACCCGCCCAAAACGTGTGAAGCCCTTTGTAGGTTAGCAGCCACAGCGGAAATGTGTGCTCTGCTGTAGACATGTAATCTGCTACATACACTTTTCATTCCTGTAGACTTCTCCCTGTAGTTGTTGTAGTGTGTATTTTATAATACTAATTAAGCCTGCCTCACATCTGAACTTTCTCATGATGATATATCCAGATGTTAAATTACATATTTCTTGAATGCAAGTAAGAAAACTTTGACAAATCATCTTGAGTCTTTTAGTTGCCTGTTATTATACTAATTTTTTGTATAATTGAAGTAATCCCAGGTTTTCTAATAGATCATAAAACAATGCTAATGTGTGCATAGCTGATTTTCAGGTGTATTCTGCATTTTTCATTATATTCAGTAGGGCAGTGAGCTTTGGAGACCTGGGTTAATGCCTTTTTACCACTACAGTGGTAGCTGTGATGAATGATTTGAGTTCCTAGTGTAATACATCTTGAATTATGGTAATCATATGAAAATAATTTAGTGTCTTAAACTCTTTTTTTTTCTCCTTACTTTTAGGGTCTGCAGCAGAGTCTGTGCAGTAAAGAATCTCTGGATCTTTCTAAACTGCTCACTGTTAGAGCTCACATTGTTTTCACAGAAAACCTGGATAATCTACACTTTAATTTTCACTGGGCTTCTCTTACTGTGGCAAATATTTTGGAATACACCCCTGTGAAGTCTGTCCCTATTATTCCAACAGCCCTAGCAAGAAATTTGAACAGTCCTATGAATATTGCACAAGTTCAAGGAACTTACAAATGTGGGTGAGTAAAGGGTGATTTCAGTTTCTTGCCTTTTCTAAAGGAGGTGGGATTTGTTATGATTTGATATATTCGGGATTTGTTATGAACACTAATTCTAGCATTCACTAAAATACTACAAATAGTACTAGGTAAATTTAGTCCTTGATGACTCTTTGATACACAGGGAATTGCTGAAAAGCTGAGGAATTGCTGTTAAATGTGAGGAGTAAGAGTAGTTTTGAGCTTTTATTCTTTTTCCTCAAACTTCTTTTTTTGCAGTATTCTCTAAACTTGTACTTGTCTCTTCAGGATTTTTTTTCTGAAAAACTGCCTTCCTAAATACTGAAAAAAAAAAACTAACTTTTGCTTTCTTTCAGCTACCTTACTATGGACCAAACACGGAAATTGCTTTTGCTGCTTGAGTCTGATCCCAAGGCCTACGCTCTGCCATTAGTTGGAGTGTAAGTGTTTGTCCAAGCTAATACACACATAGATTTGAGATGTATCTGAGGGATTACATAGCAAAAATTTGGTAACAGAACTGTCCCTAATTAGATTTTTATTCTTATTTCCAGTTGGCTGAGTGGAGTTATTCATATCTGCAGTCCTCAAGTCTGGGCCTGTTGCTTGCGATACTTGTTCAGTTCTTCAATTCAAGAAAGGCAAGTCACTTTTATAGGTAAAACATAGAAGCTATTGGCTGTCTAAAAAAGTATTGCACAGAAATGCATGACAGCATGGGCTCTGCTCAAAGATATTTGAGGAAATTCTGTGATCTGTATGTTGTATAGAGGTAAGGCTGTCTGGTTTAAATGTTCTTTTTGGTTTTGGCTTCTGCACAAAAATCTTCTGTGACTGAAATTTTGGAAAGCTGAGCTGATATCTCAAAGTCAGAAGAGGGTAAACATTAATATCATTAAGGTCACTGCATTTTAGTTTAAATAAGAAGCTACAAGCAGGAAACAGTAGTTTAAACAATGATGGGGGTTTGGTTTTCAACCTTCCTTTGGGGTATTTTCTTTGAGATAAGTTTTCTTCCTGGTTGTGCCTAACCAACTTATTGAAGCATATTGATTTGCAGCCTATGGTGTCCTGTTATGACTTCCTGTTAAATGTTCAGGTTTTTTAAGAGTGTTTGCATTCTAGAGTGTTTTTTCATTGTGATGTTAGTGGATAATCATTCCTCACTGTCTACCTCTTTTCACTTGTAATGTTTGCCAAGGCGTTTACAGTTTGAAACTGCACCTCAGGTAAATGAGACTCTAAAATATGCTGTATGCATAAGCACTTCTGACTGACCACACTGGTTTTTAAATTATGAAATGCAAGCACGTTTGGTGAACAGATGTGTCTGCAATTACAAAATGGACTTCTTTCCCTTAACAACTGAAATATGTCCAAACACAGATAAGAGACCAATCAGATTATTAGATATGCAATTTGGATGCTTGACTCTCATTAACTTTCACTGATGCCATCATGGAAGTGGATTAGGGAGATTTGATGAACCATGCAAATAGCATTAACCTCTGCAGGCTAACTGCTTAATCTGTGCATCATACATTTTTAACTCTTTAAGCTGTAAGTATAATTTTGAAGTTGCATGAATGTGTTTTTCAAGCATCCTGTTTCTACTGTTTTTTCTATCATGTATATTATTTAATGAAAAAGCAAACAAATAAAAAAAAAAACACAAACAAGCATGCTACAAGTGCTATAAAAAGAAAAACTGTTCTGAAAGTAGTACCTTTTCATGGAAACAGGAAAATTGTTGTCATTATCCTTGAAACTTGTGTTAAATGCTGATTGTTACTTGCTATTCTCAACTTCTAGAAAAAAAAAACTTCCATATAATTTTTCTTAAAAGCATCTTTTTGCTAATTTTTTTTGAATGCTTAGGGATAATTAAGTCACTAAGTGTCTTTATAATGCATCTTCAACTGAAAACTAAAAAGAAAATAACACACAGTATCATTCTTAGAGATGTTTTCTTCTGTGTTATGTTTGAACTCTTCCAAGTATTCATTTAGAGTACTAAGTGATCATGAAGTTTGAAATACAAAGGAGATGAATTATTCCCATTTCTCTACTTTTCTTTGAGTCTTGTATGTGGCTACAGTAATAAATCTGCATTATCTATAGCTCAGCACCACTCAGAATGCTGTGATTCACCAGTTTGCTAAACTATGTGAAAATTTGCTCACTGTATTGAAAATCTAAGGGCCTTCTTCATGTTTAAGTTATTTAAAGATGTGTTTTTCTTCTCTTTTAGGGTTTTTTCAGACTCTGGGAGTTTTCTTATTGTGCTTTATTCATTGACACACAAGGACCCAGAGTTTTATGAGTGTGTTCCATGCAGTGGGCAGACTGAGCTGGGGTTTCAGATCCTAACTTGTCATGAAACAGTTCACCTCTTCAAAGTAAGTGTCTTGCTTTCCTCCTGCATCGTGGTGCTTCAAAATTTGCTTTAAAAGAGTCATTATGATGTTACCCAAGTGGATTGCAGTGTTTGAAAATGATGTTGCTCTATAAAGCTGCTTGTTTCTAGGGACTACTGTAAATTCAGTTTGTCCCTCAAACTGAGAAATGACTTCCAAAGTCAGCACTGCTTTTCTAATAGCATTCAGCATCTGTCTTTTAAGTGTACTGTGCTGAGTTGTACTTGATTAGTGTTCCTTCCTACTAGTGACCTTCTGGCCTTATGAAACTCAGACTTCCTACAGCATTTGCTGCTCTGGTGTGCTGTGTTCACCTTGTCCACATCCAACAGCTGCTCTGGGTGATGCTTGCTGGAGAGCAAAGCTGAGTGTTGTGCTTTGCTTGAAGTTGAATGCAGAAAGGAATTCAGAGGTTACCGATTTCATCAGTTTTATCAATGGCAAGTTTTATCTCTGTACAAAGTAACTCGCTGAAAGAATTTGATGATGTAAGTCTGGGAGATGGCAAGTAAGGTTTGAGGAAGTTCTAGGAAATCTCAGTTCCTTACGTGTTTTCCTAGGCTTGTGCAGAACCTGAAGTGGAGTTGTTAATTTCCTCAGTAAATGCTGCTGTGCTCTGTCAGAGAAGCAATGAGTGCAATGTATGTGCCATGCTGTGTACTCAATTCTCTTCCCAGTTGAATTTCGTTGCTCAGGGCTGCCTTCTACCTTTTGCCTAGGGACAGCTTAGCTTTCTGAAGATGACAGATCTCTCCACAGAAGCTCACTTGTGTTGTCTCCAGGAGTTGCCCAGCTGTGGTGTGTGGAACAGTGCAGGAACGTTTGGTGTTTCCTGTAATGGTGACAGCCCTGGAGGAGTATCTGAGCAGTTGCAGTGAGGAAGCATCTGCTCATGGCTATAATTAGCCCAACCACTTTACAGAGTAGCAAGGAGCACAGTGTTAAACAGGAGGGGAAGTTGCCTGCTTCCTTGTAGTGGTGAAAAATTTCAAAGTAGAAGATAAGCAGCAAATAATCATATAAATGTCCTTAAGGCTGTTTTTTTGGGAGTAGTACCTCAGTTTGAAGGTTTCGTGCTTCACAAATGTGGAACGTTTCATTCCAGAATGTTGAACCATCAGACAAGAGCCTTATCCAGTTTGAGTTGAGTGCAGAAAACCAAAATGCAGAAACTGAGTTCTTCAGCAGAATTTGCAAGAAACTTCCAATCAAAAGGTAAATCTCTCAGATGCCATTTATATGCAAAATTGAAATATTTATTCAATGAGGCTTTTGATTTGTTCTGGGCTATGTGTCAGTTTAGCTGTGCATACATTCTCTTGCATTAAAATCTGTGTATGTGCTTTTGTTTATTCCTAGAGTTAATATTTTTTCATGTGAAATGGTCAATCTGACTGTATTCAAAAAAACCTTATGCAGTACTGGTGATTTTAATTGATACAGTGGTTGTTTCTAAAAAAACTTCNCTGTATTAAGCTTTAAGTGAGATCTGTTCTTTGAAGCAAATCTCTAATTGAAATCTATTTAAGTCAGAAAAAATTCCTTTTTTTCTTCTCACTTTTCAGAGTTTCAAGACCTGGACAGGTTGAAACTTAGTGATTTTTAAGAACCTGGCTTATCCATTGAATGTTTATCTATGACTAGAAGATGGCCTTTATTTTCTTTCAAACAATGTTACAATCTTTACTGTAGCACCTCCTCTCTTTTTACTATAAATCAGTGCTTTGCTGTTAGAATGTCTCTTAAAAGGTGTGTTTGTGTGATGCTGTGTGGAAAAGGGGTTTGTATCTTCTTGCCCAGAAGCAGCATTTGTATTTTTGTTGTTTGATCTTAGAACTGTTTGCTGGGTGAACTCCCCAGCTAACCAGGGAGAAGATAAATAGCAACGGTTTCTTAGAGAAATGATGCACTGCAGATGGCACATTGAAAAATAGAAAGTTTCATGTTACTGCTGCCAAATCTGCCAAGCAAATATTTTTATTTTGATTTATTTTGGTTTTAGTCCTCCCCAAGGTGCTTCACCCAGCAAGTTGTCAGCAAGTGATCATGACTCTGGTGTGGAAGATGAGGATTTATCCCCCAGACCAATTCCAAGTCCTCACCCAGTGAGTCAACAGGTAACTAAATAAATAGTTTTGATCTGTTATGTCTCAGATGTGACACTTAGAGCAGCAAAACTCATTGTAAGGGAACTGGAGAGCATAAAGCTTCTCTCTCAAAGTGCTAGCAGGGGAAAACAGAATTGAAGAAATGAGCCAAGAGTCCTACTCCTTCTCTAGTTAACCTGCCATTTTTCCAGGATTCTAGATACTTTAATTCTTATACATGCCATGATTTGGAACACAGAGAGAGTAGTTTCTACTTTAGGAATCTCACTATTGTTGAATGGAAGAGCTGTACTGTCTGATACAAAAACAGCAAGCTCTTGTGGGTTTTTATTTCATTTACCCAAATGATCTGCTGCTCTGTTTTTTTTACTGAAGTGTGTACAAATACAATAAATACCAGATCTTGTACAGCATAGGTCTAGAAGGATGGGATAATTGTGTATAAATTATGTTCTATTGCAGCTGTCTCCTGCATCTAAGAATAGTAAGAGGGGACGGAGTCCACCTCTAGAAGGGGAATATCCATATTCTGAAATGTATTCCCAAATGACAGGGAGCATTCATTTGGCAGACATGGGTGCTGTGCTATAGAAAGCAAGTTTCCTTTCAGAATGAACCTCAAGATATTGCTGCTTTTTCTGGATTCTCCAATCTTTTAGGAATGTGTTTAACATGTGATAGGTTTGGCGCTGATAATCAGCATATATTGATTTTAAATGAAAACATTTTCTTTGAAGAAATTCTGCATTCCAAGAGAAGACAATGTTTTTAAATTATCATACATGTGTGTAATTGTCCTTTCAGGTTACCAAAATTTTTCCTTCAGTGCCAGAGCTGTCACTTATTTTGGATGGCAGTTTCGTAGAATCAGGTCAATCATCTAAGCCTGTGGGGACTTCAAGTGCTAAAAGTCTATCCACAGTGCCAAATCATCCTATCAAAAGGAAGTGCTGCATGAGACCTACTTGTCACCCCAGCCAGCACTCTGAAGACAGGCAGAACTTTCCTGCTAATATGGGAGATCCCTCTTTGAGACGATTACCAAATCCTATAAACCAGAAAATTCCAGCTTCAGTGCCTTGTAGAGGAAATCAAGCTCTACTTCAGCAGCAGGTGCAATGTAAGAAGGCTTCCCCTCAATCAAGAAAAAGTTCAGGATCATCTTCTCCTTCAACCCCTTGTAGTGGGCCTTCCCCAGATACATCTGTGCACCACCCCAGGAAGCCACTGGAAAAACTTGTGTTAAATCCTGAAGGTGTCACACCACAGGGAGAGCCTCCGGTTAGGAGAACATCAGTGTCTGCTTCCAAGCAGCTCCCTGCTGTTACACAGCCAGTCCTCCACAACTCTGCCTTGTCACCACAGAGCTGCAGACAGCCACCAGACCTGCAGGTGCCAGTTCAAGTGTCACCTTCCTGTCCAGCATGCAGCTGTCAGTGTCCTGCTTCTCTCCAGTACAATCCCATAAACTCATGGCAAGGAATTAGTAAAATGAGCCCCGGAGCGGAAATCCAGTCGGAGATGGCTCAGCAAAATCCTTGTGCAGTGTTCCATCAAAATATCGTTTGCCCAAATGTTTGCTGCAACCCAGGATATGCCACAAGCAGCCCTATAAACGTGAGATATCCTGGGAAAACAGGGAGCTGTTCTCTTGACAGTGGCTTATCACCTGGAGTAAGGATGCCATCGAGTGCGAGCCCCTCGAGTCCGCAGTGCTGTGCAGCCCACTCCCCGTGCCTGCACACGCCTGCTCCTGCAGCAGCATCAGATAATGGAATGATGGGATTATCTCCAGATGCATACAGGCTTCTTACCGAGCAAGACAGACAACTCAAATTACTTCAAGCTCAGGTCTGTGGAAATGTCAGCTTTCGCCTCTGCCCTCTCAGTGATTATGCTTTGATAGTTCCCCTGCCAAAGGAATTAAATTAATTGTTGTCTATCTGTGTTGGAACAAGGGAGCCTGTCATACCAGCTGCAGTCTGGGCATGGAGAGGGGACTCAGTTAGCTCTACCAATTGCTGTCCCTTTAAAAATTATTTGACTTATATCTCATTAGATTTTGCATTTATTTTTGTGGTATTTCCATAACGTGAAGGTTTGTTTTTTAGTAGACTATTTGTAATGCAAACTGATACTTTTTGTATAAATGCTTTTCTACTTAAATCCTTGTTTGTGTAAAAAAAAAAATAGTTCTTGCATAGGCTTTGGAATTTTTGTAAACATTCAGATGAAGCACAGAATGTTCTCATATGTTGCTTTTTCCACCTTCAAGCCTGCAGCTCCCTGAGTTATTGCTTTGAAAACTTCAGTTGTCTACATCAATTCCTGATTCATCAGGTCTTTGCTGTGCTAGAAAACTGGACTTTGGGAGTCTTGATGTGTTCTGTTGCCTCACCAGGTTAAGTTTCTTCAAAATTCCAGTCCCTTGATCAACCTGCTGGCCCAGTGTTTTGCAGGGTATGACTTGGGGCTGGTGAGCCAGAGTTTAAATTCTGCTGCTGGTGATGAACAATACAAACAGGAAAGTTTGCAGAACTTGAACTAGAAAATTACAGCTGGAATTTATTTTTGGTGTAGTTCCTGTATGGAAAGTCAAGCTCCCAAAGCATGGGTTGTGCATGAGGGAAACCCCTCCTTACTGCAGCCTTCACTGTTACTGTATTTCTCCCTGGAGCTGCAAACTAATTGGTGAACAGGATGGATGAAAATCCTAGAGAAAAGATTGCCTGGTAACCTTAATTTTATCATTTAATTGCTTAGCTTCGTAATTAATACAAAGTTGTTGTAGGGAGAGTTGGCATATAAATGCTTGGCTGGTAAGTCAGTTAATAGGCTTTGTATGTGAATGAAAAGGAAGGAATACTTCCAGCAAGTGTGCTGCAAATAGGCTTTACCCAAGTTGTCTTGGTGCTGCCTCTGCCAATGTGCTTAAAGATCTTCTTTGCTAGCTCTGCCAACATCAAAATTGGTGTTTTGATTTGCGCTGCTGAGAGCTGGAAGGTGTTCAGACCGCTGTGGCAGCGCAGCCTGTGTTTGAATCCAGATCTTAGCAGAACCCAATTAATTCGCTTTTGCCCGTTACAGCTCCTATTTTACCGTGCAGATCCTGACTTTGTGCTGACTGTTACAGATCCAGCGCTTGCTGGAAGCGCAGGCTCGCCAGGCGGGTTCCTCGGAGGCGGCAGCAGCCAGGCGGGCTGTGCAGCCCGAGAAGCCGGGGGACCTCGTTTCCATGGAAACACAGACCTCACCGCCATCGCCCAGGAGGAAAAGTGTCAGCGTTGCCGTGAGCACAGGTAACGCTTGGTTCTTTTGAAACAGACTGGCACCGCTTTCTCTGGACCTTTCTGTGGTTTGTTTGGGCATGGAGGAAATGTTTTGCAGAAATGCTGAAGCTGTGCAAACATGCACCTAGATCCAAAAAAAACCTGAGCTGTTGAGGTGTTATTTGCAAGTTTAGGCTGGGGTTACTTTTGTCTCTGATTGCCATCACTGAAAGAATTATTTTTCCAATAGCTTTAGAAAGGTGTTCTGTTTAAAATAGTGTCTTGTTAAAACATAACTGCACATCTTTTTTGATTTAATGCACTGTTTTGAAAAGTAATAGCTTCTATGCCATATAGTGTTCCAATTAATATATTATTGATGTTGTTTGTAAATTGTGCATGAAGAGGAGATTGTATTTGCTTTAATTTAGGCAAGTTATGCAGCTGTATCTGTACAGCTGCATATTAACATATTGGTTCCTCTTAAATCTGTGGAAATCTTGTGATTAGTCTGGAGGAAACTTTGAAACAGGCTCAAGGTCAATACATTAAAATTATTTAATACAACCATTTTTTTTCATCAAGTATACTTTGGAAGAAACTAGAACTTGAATGATATTTTGGCAACTTTTAGCTGTTGTAAACTGTAAATCACTTCTAAAATGATGAAAGAAACATTAACGGGAGAAAATTATTCCTCTAAATATACAAAGCCAAAGGGTCTCAGAAGAAAGTAATGACTCTTCCTAAATAGTTAAATCTCTAATTTTGTCCTAGGTGCTAGTTTATTTTGGAATACAGCCTCAGAAAAACAAGGCAACTCCATACCACAAGGGAAAAAAGAAGATGGAGAGATTTCTAAGGAGGACATAAGCATTTCAATTAACGCTGAACAAGATGCAAGTAATACAAGTATTGCTTCTTCCTTAAGGGTGGTTGACATGCCCAGCTTTGTAGAGAGTATTCACCTTGTGGAAGAAGGAACTAATCAGAACACTCCCCAGTAAGTAACAGAAACACCCTGTACTGACATAATGTGCTGAAATGCCTTATGTAAGTTATTACTTCTGTAATATTTTTTTCCTTCAGGAGTTAAAAATAGTCTGACCTCAGCTGTTGTGTTCTCTCCTTCCTTTATTTTTTTAATTATGCTTCAAATTGTACAGCTCACCAAAACACAGCTGCCTTTAGAGTCTGCATTGATCAGTCACGCAGGTTCAGCTCACATACCTATCAGCAGCAGCTGGTGGCAAAAGCCCTTAACTTGCAAAAGCATGCACTGTGCTGGCAGCATTCTTTTTCTTACCTTAAATCCTGACTGGAAAAGGAGGTGCTGCTATATTTATTTGTTTTCCTACAGTGGCTTTTCCTTGTCAGCATTCAGAGCCCTTCCAGTTCTGAGGGCCTTGAGATGAGGAGTTTATGATTATGTGCCTGTTTCCTGAATTTCTCTGTATTTTATGCCTGATTACTTTGTGTGTGGTGCATATAGATACTGACTTCACTGCTGTTAATTTAATTATTTTTAAGCTCGGTTTCTTTATAGTGCAGTGACTAATTTCAGATTAATTTGGGAAGTGGTTTTAAAAATATTTTTAATTATCTACATGGATGCTATTTCTACGTAGGAATAGCTCAACAATTTAGCACTTTAGTGACCTAATATTGCCTAAGTATAAAAAGCCAAAGAAGGGGGAATACCCTTCCAGTTAAATTAGGTTCCTAAAATACTCATATTGGAAAAAATGATGATAATTAAGCTATAACCTAACTATTCATAGTCCTTGATTAAAGTACTGTACTGCTACCAGAAATAATATGGATTCAGATCAATCTTATGAACACTGTATTTCAGGACAGTGCCATCTTAAGGGTCTCTTCAACTTGGATTCATAGGTAGAATAGCTGTAAAGTATCTTATAGTGAGAATGTAGAGCATCACCCAGATTTCTTTGAGGAGGAGGAGGAGGGGAACATTTTTGGGAATGATGAATAATTGCTAGTGTAACAGTAGCTGATAACCTACATTGACTATCTGGTATGTCACGTGGTTTAAATCTTATCGCTTTCAACACAGGCAATTGATCAGTTGAGTTCTGAAATTCCCTTATCTTACACTTGTCTCCTCAGGAGGAACAGGAAGGGGGAGGAGGGTCGCTTGAGGATCTTCTTGGGATGATAGTAGTATTGATATGTCTGGTCTCCAAAGGCTTATGCAATGCACACACCAACTGAGGGGGGTGCAGAGCATTATAACTCATTCAGTGTTTACCCTTTATAGCTCCTCTTTCACATCTCTTACTGAAAAATATTTCAACTAGGTGTTTGTTCTCAGTTTGTGATGCTCAGTGTGCATGTGTGTACTTGTAACTGTCTTTGAGAAGTTCTTAAACTGCCACAGGAATCCCATTGTAAGTCATGTACCTTGGTAAAAGCAGCTTTTTGAATAAGTCATGTCTCAGAGCATACGGAGGATACTTGCTCCTAAAGGCTTATAAGTGAAATGCTGAAAACATAAATTCCAAATCATTAATAACTTTCCTTTCATCTGGTTTAAGTCACTGAGTGTCACTGAGTTTTGGCTAGTCCAGAGATGCCATTGCCACTCTCAAATGATCTTTTGAAAAGCTAATTGGGCCGTTGTAGTTGCACACGTGGAGGTTTATTTCCCCGGTCCTCAAATGATTTTTGAGAGGAAGTGACTGCAGAAAGGAGCAAAGCCTTGAGCAGCAGACAAAACTAAAACCTGTTACGATCTGTTTGCAGTGTCCTGCTTGCAGATTGTTCTCCTCCTCTGATGTTCGTGAAAAAACAAAGTACATATAGTGATAATGATGCTTTTGCTGTTTCAAGGAAGTATGTAACTATCTCGGTGTTCTCTTCCAGAACTGGAAACGTTTCCCAAGCACTTGTTCGTGGTTCCTCCTTGGAAGAAAGTGTCAGTGTGTCTTTACAGAAAGAGCCATCGGAGGGAGCCAGGAGCCAGGTGGTGGTAACAGCTGAGCAGAGCTCGGAGCCACCCACCTCGCTGCTGCCTCGGCAGCCCTCGGAGGAGCAGAAGCTTTACCAGGACTTACTGGTAACTCGTGCACATTTTATATTCTCCACTGAATGCAACAGCCAGAGCAGCACCCTGCTGAAGTTGTGATGTGGTATTGGCATGAGTGAAAGCTGCATGTGGTTTGCAAATTCACATTGTGCTCTAAAGAAGGCTCCAAGTTGGTGGTTCTTCAATTTTTTAAAAATGTTTCAGTGGTTATTTTGTATTTCTTTCATGCATATGTGGAGCACTTTCTATTATCTAATTAATAATAATTATTTATTTCAAGGACATCAGCTGATAACTTCCCAAATTAGTGGCCTTTAAAATAACACAGCATTTTACCTGCAAGTCCCTTAAAGGGTAGATATTTTAATCTTGACGAATATCAGTATGTGATGTGTTTAAGAACAGACATTTAAAGAAAGCTTGAATTGTAAAATGTTCCAGTGTTTGACGACACTGCTGTGAGTTCAAGTGATTGCATCTGAATTTGCCTTCTTTGTCAGAATAAGCTATTAATCCATCAAGTTGTATTTGAAGTTATGTAAGAATAAGTCAGGATTTTGGTATTTGACAGTCCCTGTATGTCATGATGTTTTTGCCATGTGCTCCCTTTTTCTGTAGGGCCAAGTAAACCACCTCTTAAAGACCTCAGAAGAGCAAGATCACTTGCCTTTAAAATCAGGATTTGTTATTGATGGTCCTACATATCAGGATATTGATGATACAGCAGAAGTGGCTTCAGAGACTGACACAGGAGGGGTGGACAAAGAGAGTGTCATTAGTGCCACACTCAAACAGCTGAGGAGTCTTGGGGTGACAGTGGAGTCACCTGGCAGTATGAAGGAAAACACACACAAAGTGGAGAATGCCAGGTAAAATGCTGCTGGTTCTGAGTAGTAATGTGTAGATCCAATTAAAAATGAATATTTGGCTCTATGGGTCAAGAGAAGACTCTGTTCACAACTGCTGGGATTTGGGTGCACCTTGATCTATATTTCCTGCAAAATTGAAACATTGGCTTATGCTGTGGGCATTTCAGATAGGTTTAAGAGCTCTGCTAGCAAAACTCAGATTATTTAAGTATAACACAAGTAGCTCTTGCTTTTAGGGCATCTGGTGATTCTTAAGCATCTTGCATGCAATTCCATAGAATAACAAGGAAGCTATGGGCAATTCTTTGGTCTGTGTCAAAGTATTCCAGAGCATCTCTGGACTTGGGAGACTGAGCATTAAGCAGCTGTGTATTTTGTCATTGCTTCTTAACCTTTGTCTTGCACTTTACCAGTATATGTGAAATTGTTATTGTAGCTTTGGTATCTAATCCATGGTTCTGTCCTAATTGCTTGTTACTGTGTGTGCTGTGCCTTGAGCAGAGAAAGTGCTGGGGAGGGAAACAGCCTTGTTGAAACAGAGGAAGGAACAGAGAACTTCTGAAGGAGGGCTTTTAGGCACAGGAGTTTACTTGTGTAGCTGTGTAGGCATAGGCTGACTGCCTGGTACAGCTTCACTTTCATCCTTATTGTCTTCTTGATCCTAGTGTGTAGCTGTTATGTAAACAAAAAAAATCTAACCACCTCCTAATTAATCTTCTCTTCAGCCATGTGTCAAAAGTTATTTCCAGTCATATTGTTTCTAACCTCTTTTCTCTCCTTCTTGTATTTTGTTGGGTGTTTTTCTGGAATTTTTGGGCTGCCTTCCTGGCTGGAGTCTGTCAGTGTTCTTTTCATGTCAATAACATGCTAACATGTGAACCCATAAGGCAAAACTGGAACTCTTGGGGTTTTTTTCCTCAAACTTGGGGAGTGGGGTGGAGTTCTTCCTTCTGCCACTTTCAAGACTGATAAACAATTCTGAGAAAAGGTCTGCAGCTCAGTAGAGAAGGAAACAACAGTGCAGCTCCATAGCATAATAAATGGTTGTTGTTGTTCTGAGCCAGTTTATTCTCCCTGGGCAAACTTCAGAATTTGTGCTCCTCTTAATATGAGGAGCTTGGGTTTGTGAACTAATATAGGATGTGTGAACTAAATGCAGTGGTTTATAACCATTACTGGTGTACCAGAGTTTGTTCTTTTAGTCTTTAAATACTTGAGATAGATAGATATAGATATATAGATAGATATACAAGAAATTGCTGCAGCAGGCAACAGAACAAATGAACATTTCCCATTTGAGGATACTAGGACCTTTTAGACTTCTGGAAACAGATGCCATGTCAGAGTTTCTGTAAAAAATCCTCAAATAACCATGCATTGGCAAAGATGTTCTTGGTCTCAGTCACTGGGCTTGTATTTTTAGGTATAAAATTCGGGTGAATGGTAGAATTCAGGGTTGTAGGATCAGACACATAATGTGAGAAAAGATCAAGAGCTCAAACCTGCTTTAAAACCAAAACCAGCTCTGTAAGCTGCTAGAGATGGGTGGTTCTTCATATGAGAGTACTGTGTATTTGAAGGAGAAGGGGATATCATCCATCCTCTGACCATGTTTGGATTCTGTGGGGGTGAGTAGCTGGTTTTCAGTATGTGCAGGTAATATGATATGAGTCCTGATACAGAACTGTGTTCAGAAGAAAGAAATCAGTGAACAAAATAGCGAAATTGATGTTTTTCCTGAAATGCTGAGGTAACTTTTTGATGCTTTCTTTCAGCATCTTGGCGTGCATAAGTCCTGAAGCAGTGGTGCCTGGATTAAATTCCGTGTCACTTGCCAATGTCAGCATGTGTCCCAACATTGTTGATCTGAGCATGGAAGCAAATGCCATAGCACTGAAGTATCTCACTGAAAATCAGTTATCCCGACTGTCTCTCAGTCGCTCAGGCCAAAATCCTCCCACAGATTTCTCCTTCCAAGACATCTTGCAAACAAATGTGGACAAGAGCATGGTGGGTCTGAGTCTGATTTCACCCAACAATATGTCCTTTGCAACCAAGAAGTACATGAAGCGATATGGGCTGATACAGGGCACTGACAGCAGTGAAGATGAAGAGGAACTGCAGGCTCAAGATGGCAATTTTGGCACTGTCAAAAGCAAAAGCTTGCCAGACAAAAACTGTACCCCTGCATTGGACAGTTTCAGCCACCAGACTGAATTACCCAAAAGAATGGATGGAAGACTTCCCATTCACCTAAAAAGTCACAGCAGAGAGTTGACTACTAATGCTTCTCCACCAGAATTAAACAGCCCTGTGTTAAGAAATATTGCAAATGAAATTTTTCCTCCCAGAACAGATCAAGTAGATGAAAACTCACTTCAGTTCCTAAAGGATCTAAAAACAAAAACCAGATTGTTACCTGGGAGGGCTGAATTCACTGAACAACCCATCAGGAAAGATGAAGGAGATACTCAGGCCTTCCGTGGAAATTTACATACTCCAGCTCTTGAAACATTAAACCAGTCAAACAGCATAAATTCTGTTGGCACCATTCTCGATGTGAAACAACTCAGGCAATTACCAAAGCTGTTCTGAACATCCCCTGAGATGGCTGCAACCACTGCTTCAAATCAGAGGGACCTCTCTGTAAAGGACTACAGGAAACCACGGATTGAGCTGTCTTTGAAGAGGTCACTCTGTTGTAGCAATGTAAAACTGGCAGAACTGAGTTTTCAGCCCAGCTCAACAACAGCCACCTCAAAGTGCCTGGCTGAGGCAGTGCTGATCAGCAGAGACATATGTGTGCACTTTTGTTTACAGTTAGGTGTGATTTTAAAGCATATTGAAGGTGAATCAACCTGAGCCCAAGATGTACTTTTAATATAATTTTAACAGTGGTGATTACTTAAGTGTTCTTCTGTTGATTTTTTTAACAACAGACTTTTCCATGTTTGTGCCAACTGTGTGCCACTGATAATGTGTGTGGCAAAGCAGGGGTAACAGAGCTAAAGCACTAATTTCTAGAAATTTGCTGAAATGGTTGGATTACTGTGTGTGGGTTGTGTCTGTGGGGAAGAGAAGTATAACTTTGGTTTTACTTTGCATAAAATTATTTTGAATTTAGCCAGAATGGCACATGTAACTCTCGGTATCATGAAATCCTTGAAGGAAAGGGGGAATGCTGGCACTTTTAAAACTTGTAATTTTTTTTTTCACCTCTATGTTTTCTATTTATTTAAAATTACATACTGCTGATAAAGGTCAAAGTTTCCATTAAAAAAATTAATCTTCACTTGTCCAATGCTGCCTTTATTTAACACTTGTGGCTTCCCTGTCATTGTTAAAATGGTTGACCTGAAGTTCACTGGTTCACCTGCTACTGAACTCCTCAGGAATCTGATACTGGGTGGTGGGGTAATCAGAAATAATAATTTACATTGTTCTGAATTAACACATAAATATGCTGTCACCAAGCACTCCAGTCTAATAATGAAGCAGCTCTTTTCCATAACCTTGTGATGAGAATATTGCACAAGGTGAAGAATTTGGCTGGAAGTGGTGATTCATTCCCATTCCCACCGTTCCTGGTGGGAGGACAGTGAAATGATGGTGGAGCCATGTGTTTTCTCACTGGTCTTTTAGTGCATCAGCATTCTCTCACAGGAGCTGGAACAAACTTTGTTTTAATGATGGCATTGTCTCAACAGCAGTTCAGCCGGTGGTGCTGACCTTGCCTTTCCTGTTCTGAGTGTTGAACCAGAGATTAAAACACACCGCACTGAAATCCTGGGCCTTTCCCAGTCAAACACTAAGGACTGCAGTGTTAGTTCTTGGTATGTTGGAGTGGGCACTAATTGCTAATTAATTTATTACAGAATTGGACTGAGATAAACCATGTGCTGTTTTGAAGCCAGTACAGAGAGAGGAAGGCAGCAGCTCCCTTTAAGCCAGAATTTCTCCTCTCACGCAGCCTCTTCCATCAACAAGGATATTTGCTTCCTTTCAGGAAAGGTGCTACTTTGCTGTGCTGAAAAATAAAACCTTTCTCAGTCCCTGAATCTCCCCTGGATCAGGCATAAGCTTATTATCTGCCAGCACATTTTCTGCTGAATCAGTCAAAAAATAGTTAATGTTTTTGAACATTCCAGTGACATGAATGAGGCAATTCATACCTCTGAGCTATTGTTGCAGGGTTTTGTTCTTTGTTTCCTATTGTAAAATGTCTGGAAACACAGGAAGATGACAGTTGTATTGGTTAATATTTTAAAGACTTTCTTCAAATGCTCAAGGGCTAGAAACAATTTGAAAACAAAGGCCAAGCTACTTGCACACAGCTCAGGACAAGGGTGTGGTGTTATAATAAGTTACGCAAAGCGTATAATCCTGGACAGCAACCTCCGAGCAAGCAAAATGTTAATTTACTGGACAAAAACAAAACAAAAAAAAAAAAAAAACACCCTTCCCTTTAAGCAACATTTTCCTTTCAGAGTGTGGTGCTGAGTAATCTCAAGATGTCTGGATTTTTTTTTTTCCCTGAAACATCTACTGCAATTTAAGGTAAAAAAGAAAACACATGTAAAGCCAGGTCTGGCTTTTAACTGAGCACTGAGGCCCAAGCTCTAGAGCTGGCTTGTCAGGTGAGGGCATGGGTAATAGGGCAACATTAAGGCTTTATTGATTTGGTCCTTGGGGTTTTTTTCTTCTATTGTTTCTAGCTATTCTTTATTATAATTAAGCCAAGATATTTATAGCGCTAGCTGAAGAGGTGCTGGGCCTATTCGGAGCATCGCTGACCACTTTACTTTGGATCATTTTGGTGCTCCCCACGCTGACTGAAGGGTTTGATCCCTCTTCCAGTGATGTAAAAATGCGGGCCGGAGGTGGGTTAAGCACTGCCCCGGCTCCCACCACAGCGGGCACAGGCATGGATGGCTGGGAATGGCCCCGCAGCAGCCCTCGGTGCTCAGAAGATGCTCGGCTTCCTAATCTCCCCCGCCCAGCCCCGGCTGTTCTATCTTTAACGCTTCCTGTTGGTGAGAGGAGCCGGCTCGAAAATGGTCGTGTTTCCTGGCGGGAGGCACGTCGGGCTCTCCGGCGCGTCGTGACCGTCCCTGCCCCGCCGCCCCACGCACGCTGCCGGCATCGTGCGGGTTGCTGCCGCCCGGGACACGGCTCCGGGCCCGGCCGTGCCGCGGGGGGAGCGCCCGGGGCTGGTGGAAACCTCTCCCACGGCCGCGTCCAGAGCGGGAGGCTGAGGGGAAGGAGTGAAAGGAAGAATAACAGCTCCGGCATTTCCCCCTGCGGGAGGGCGCGCAGGTGGCGGGGAGACAATGGCGACCCCCGCACCCCGGCCCTGCCGCCGCCCCCCGCCCCACAGCAGGTGCGGCCGGGCCTCGCTGCCGCTTGTCCCCCGAGCCCCGCACACGGCCGGGGACCGCCGCCGGCCCAAGCCCCGCAGAGGGGTCCGGGGGTGTCCCGGGAGGGGCTCAGCCCGGGCTCCTTCCCTCCCGCCCCACGCCGGGGATGATTTCGTTGATTTTCGGGTTCCGGCGCAGGCCGATCCCCGAGCAGCCCAAAACCGCTCCCCGCTGCTGCCTTCAGGGCCGCGCTACCCGTGGGTGCCCGGGGGAGCCGACCTGGGACCCTCCAGCGACTCCTGCCTTCCCCCTTTCCGTGCCGGGAGCCTCTGGCATTTCGGGGAGGTTTTTTCGCGTCCCGTCACTTTGCGATGGCCGAGCAGGGCACCGTGACCCCGGCACCGCCCGCTCCCGTCTCCAGGAGCCGCCCCGGGGCACGGCGGCTGTGGCCAGCCCGGGGATCCCCGTCCGCCCGGGCCCGGAGCTGGCCCCGGCCTGGCTGAGCCCCTTCCCCGACGGGGCGCGCAGCCGGGCCCGAGCTCCAGCACCCACGGGGCCCGCAGCCCGGCCCCAGCCCCGCTGGCTGCCCCGCACTGCTACGGGGCGAGCCAGGGCCCTTTTCTCCCTTCCCCGATCCCCTCTCCTCCGTGATTCAACGCTCACATCCCAAATTTCTAGAGGGCGAGGTGTGGCGGCTCGGTACCCGCTCGGCTCACAGTCCCCAGCATCCCCCAGCTCGGCAGGGATGCTCGGCCTCCTCCCACCCCAAAACAGAGGCGAGACAGGGAGCTCGCCCTAATTCAGCCCTTCAGCAAAAATACACAGTGTGGGGGGAGGAAGGCTGGGGATGGGGCCGCTTTTCTCCAAAACATCTCCTTTCGATGTGTTTTATTTACCTCCTCTTGTCCCAAAGCAGCGCACATCCCTTCCCCCTCTCTCAACATCTCCAACAATTTATTTTGGCTCATTAAATTTAATTAAGAACAGAGTAGGTGTTCCATATTTAATAATAATTTTAGAAAAGGGAAAAAAAAAAAACCAAAACAGGGGCATAATAACCTCCAAGAGGACTAAAATAAAGAATCCCTATTCAGATGCGGGCAGCCACAGTGCAATTTTTTATTACTTTTTTTTTTTTTTTTTTT
>VZUA01018006.1:2136-13126 GCA_013401035.1 Horornis vulcanius | reverse complement strand
ATTTATGTGTAAACAATGGCATATATGCTTTTTTTTATGGGAAATTACTCAGTTTCTGTTGAAAATATGAGAAACTCCACAAGTCAGACATTTACAAGTTAGAAATAGAGGTCAGACAATGATATTCCTGTTGTAATAATTTTTTTAGTAAACAATGTAATGATCAAGTGTTTAAAGTTTTTCAATTGGTTTTCAAAATGTATCATTTGATAAAATCTGCCTTCCACTAGAAGTCAGTGTCTTTTCCAAGCATTGTCCATTCTTACTAAAGAAACTTACTGCAATCCTCAGAGGGAAGCTGTAAAAGATTTTAATGTGCACATGGCTTCCACTTCTTTCATGGAAACAAGTACCTTGATTTTGTTTCTGGTAGGCTTGACAGCAGGGTACTGCTGCCTCTTTGTGCCTGGGTGACAGGCTGAGTGTCACTGCACCAGGGATGCTCTTACCAGTAGTTCTGTCTTGTAAAGCATCGCTTACTCAAATGTGACAACAAGCTGAATTCACCCTGTCTTACTCAATACATACTCCAATAAATGTCTGTTTTGAAGCAGCTGAATCAGCTTGTGCCAGCAGCTGGGGTTTGTTCCAGTCTGCATGAGTGACCTGACACACACCAGCTGAAGATCTAACTACAAACACCACTTAATGCTGCAAGTGTAGAACATATGTTTTCTTTTTCTATTTACCCATAATGTAAAAATATCCTCTGTAACTTGTGGTTTTTGTTGTAAAGCTTTCCTTACAAACCACAAGGTTTTCCCCAAATCCCAGCTGAATCATAATTCCCCAAGAGAGATTTTTGCCTATAAATTTCTGAGAGGTGTCATCTACCATTATATTTGGTATGTGGACTATATCTCATGCTTGTTTTATAGACACAAAGAGATTTTTTTCACTTGTAATTGTGTTGCTTCTCCATGAGATATTTTGAAGAAGATAAATAATAAAAGATATTCTTTTTGTATTGAAGATTTGCCTACATGCAAAGGATAATTTTAAAACTTTTTTTGGAAATTCCTCTCAGCCAAATCATACTGTTCACAAGCTATGATTGAGTGTTGTCTAAGATAAGAGGTAGTGCAAGGGTGACTCACTTCTTGCCTTAACTTAGGAAATTGTTATATGGTTATATACCCACATTTGTATGAATTTTTAGATTTTATGTAACGATTTATACTTGGGAAACTCTATAAGTTATGTCAAACTTCTGTCTCCAAATAGGTACTGTGTGCATATGGGATGCTATGTGTACTGTGATAGCATTTTTCTTATATCCCTATACGACAAACAGGACCACAGGGATTCTTCTGATCAGTGAGATCTATGAGTGGAAAAACAATTAAAATGAAAATCTGACTGGCCTGCAAGATATGGGAAGAAGGCATTGCTTTTTTTCACACTGTAGAGCAGCAGCAGGATGCTTGATGGCCCCTTTGTTAACAAAGGACGTCAGAAACATCCACAATCATGTCTAATTATGAAAAGATAACTCACAGAGCTGAAGCTATTTTTCTATTTCTATGATAAAGACATAACAGAGAGTCCATTATAGTTTATTTAAATCATCTTCTTACTAACACTAAGGGATTTTTGATTCTAAATCTTTCTTTGTACCTGCTATAAGCTGCAATGGGTTAGTGCCTTTTCTAATAGTTTCCATAACAACTAAATTTTTAATGCCTTTATATGGGTCCTAAGCATATTTTTCTAAATCACATCATCACATTGTCCCTTAACTAGCCCCTCAGTCTTGTGCCAGATTTTCTTGTGTTCTGTAAAGTCTCAGATCACTGTTTCTGAAGTCTCATATATCTGTGTACTAGAGGCTGAGCCTAAAATTAGACAATATGTCTCTTCTTTGCTTCAGTGAGAGGCTAAGTCTAGGGCAAAATGATGAGAACACTTGGATGTAATCCAGCATGCCTGTTGTCCTGCCTGTGTCTCATTGTGTGGTGCAATTGTGGGAATTGCTGCCTCAGGTGGTATCACCTCCACAGAAGAAAATCAAAAGCTAGAACTGACACCTGTCAAGTGTAGCATAAATTTTGCACCATGTTTTACATGTACAGATAGTGATAGGAAAATGCTTACAAACAAAAAGAGGAGAGATTTAGATTAGATGTTAGGAGGAAGCTATTTACTCAGAAGGTAGTAAGACACTAAAAATGTTGCCCAGAGGAGTTGTGGATGCCCTGTCCCTGGCAGTGCTCAAGATCAGGTTGGATGGGGCTCCAGGTAAGCTGATCTAGTGGATGCTGTGGTGGGAGGTTTAAAGCAGATGATCTTTAGGGTCCATTCCAACCCAATCATTCTCTGATTCAGTGATTCTGTGATAATTGAACCAATCATATGCTGATGTAAGGAAATGTGGTAGTATTTCCTATCTCGCTGTGTGAAAGTCACATTCACTTATGAACAGTTCTCCTTGGTGTACATAGTTGATATGTGGCTTTTGTGAGATAATGCAATGAAATAAAAAGACAAAGGTACAGATCAGCTGTTGTCAACAATGGTTTCTAGGGTAAAATGAACTCATCATTGGAAACAACCTACCTGAGAAAGAAGAAGTTTTTTGTTTTTTTTTTCCTGGCATATTCATAGAATTCTAGTTGGTTATTGGGGCATTAATTACAGAATTTTTGAATAGTTCAAATTATGCAGGATGAATCCCCTCCTTACTCTAGAAACTGCATTCATGCTGTTCAAGAAGTTGACTGAGAGCTCCTTGAAAATTTGTGGGCCAAGTGTCTTTTCATTGGAAGACTATAAAGACTATGTCAATCCCAAAGACTAATTGCAAGTCAGCACCCTACTTAGATCATGGCCAGAGAAGGTCAGCAAAGCTGGTGAAATAATCCTTCTGTGAAATGCAACAGTTGATTCTAACATCCATTTCTTCTAAATGTGATTCTAAAGGCCACAGACTGGTTTAAATCTCACTCTTGAGTAATGGCCAAAGACATTTGAGGATTACAAAATCCATATTCATATTTGGAGATGGAAACAGATCTTTGGCTGATGCAAAGATATTGAACACTATGTAAATGAAGATAAATATTAAGTTCACTCCATCTTGTGGATTTGCCTCTTCGTCTTTTCTTAACTAGTCTCATTCTGTCAAAACACCTCATTTCTCAATTCCACATCAAATGAGGTTAACTTTGGATTTCATGTGAGCTTTAATATGTTGGAGCTCTAAATTGTTATCACCTGTAAATAGGAAATTTCTTCTCTGACACTATTATTATAGTGGATGGCTTCCTAGACACATCCACAAATTCATAAACAGATTTTAGCCTAATCAAAATAATCAGTTAAGAGCCACAAACATTTCTCTTAAAACTTGTGGCATATATTACTTGGCAATCACCATACCTTTCTTCTTGCAAAGTAAAATTAGTGAGACTATTAAACTAAGAGAGAAAATAATATCATTTGGAGGAACTCTTTATGCCTTCAAGAGTCTAGTGCAAGTTTCTCTGTTGCCAGTGCTCAGGGACATTTTAATTCTCACTCTGAGCACAGCAATGTCATCTCTCTTAATTAAAAGCCCCATGATTTTTGCAAGTTTGAATCTGTAGAGTCACACTAAGAAAAGTGGTGGATCTATAGTTACCTGAGCTAGTTAGCAGCTCTGTACTCCCAGCTGCAGAGGGCAGCTCAGGCAGGTGTCACAATTGGCAATTGAAAAGAAATGTTTTTATTTTTTTTCTTATGTTTTCTTATGTTTTTTTTTTTCTTTTGTCCTGGAATCAAATACTACTCTAAATAGAATGGATTCTTTACTGTCTCCCTTAGTTGAATATCATACTTCTGTCAAGAGTAAACTTGTGGAGCTTCTTCAAGAGCATGAATATTCTTGCTTCTGCCTTTAGAATAAAGGTGCAGTCCATAAACAGTGTTTAAAATTGTGCTTTAATATTTGTGTAATAATTGTGTTTAAAAACACTTATAAACTGTTTGAAATTATGCCCAGTGTGTTGGTCTACCTAAACATACTGATTCTTGCAGTGTACTTCAGATTTTACAAGGTTTATATTTATTGCATATCTGAGATTTATTCTTGCATTTTATATATCTCTGTGATAATCTAGATAAAAATGAAGGCTTGTTAGTTTGGGGGTGTTTTTTCTTTCTTTTTATATAGGCCTATTAAATCTTTCTTCATAGAGCTTATTAAGACAAAAATTTGTGCATTACAAGTGTCCTTAAATTCATTAATTTGATTCATCCTCAGAACTAATCAAATTTGCAGCTGTCTGATGAATGTGTGTGGCTACATTCGACCATCAACAGTAAAATTGTGGAAGACATTCTGTAGCCAGGAAAACCAGCATTAGTCATGAGTAACCCTTTGTCCTTGGGTGACTTGTTGTAGCTGAGAGTGCCTGGAGGGTGGCAGGTGCTGCCCTGTGGCTGCCCCACCATCCAGAGACCTGCAGCTTGTTCCACCCCTGGGGCCGGGGTGTGGGGCTTAAAACTATGTGTCTGCACTTAAAGCTGTCTGCTGCACAACCCCTCCTCCACAGGGCACCTCACAGACCCTGAGACCAGAGTTAGCCATAGCCCACATCAGTGAGCTGAGGCATGCCCCAGTGAAGTCCTTTGCTAAGACCCATGGAGATCATTTGGCCTCTGGAGATGAAGAGGAGATGCCCCTCTGCTGAGCTCTGCCCACATGGCAGCCTCAAGGAGAAGCAGGCAGCTGCCCCAGCCAGCAAAGTGATAGAGCCAGCTGGTGATTCAGATTTCTCCCTGTCCACGGTCTTGGTGCAAGTGATGTGTTTTGTTACAGGTGTAAAATATCTGGGCCCAATTCCGTCCTTCTTGCACTGTGGTGATTGCATCATTATTGCCAATTACACTTTGCAGTTACTCATGGATTTTCATCTCATTGTTTTATGAACTGCAACTAATTAATCCTCTCATTCCTCTCAGCTCAACAGACGCTATTGAGAATCATCTGCATTTTTGTTTCAGATGAAGAACCACAGCAGAGATTTCAGGAGGCTTGTCAGTGTAATTAGAGGAGTCAAGGTGGTGGAAATTGGTCTCCCATCACTTGGATTCTGGGCACAGCTCTGGCTATGCATTTGTTATTTGGAGGAGTCACACCGTAAAATTAATAGCTGTGAGTTGAAATGAGGATGAGTCTTGTTGTCTTTTGTTTGATGTGTCTCAATTTCTGAAGGGGGTCAGGGCCAACCTATTCCATTGACAGAGAGACACTGGCAGACACTGTCTGCCAGTCAGTTGTTGAGATTTAGTTCAGAGAGACTGGCAGAAGTCATCCTGAGTGCCGAAACATTTTCCTTTTCAATTATCTTATTTCTCTGCTTCCTATCAGGCTTCATGCTGAGACAAGGCAGTTGTTGAATGCTGATTACCTGCTGCTGGAGGAAAATTATATTTTTTCCACGGACAGTTTTTCCAGTTCTACATGCATGAACACAGACAGCTTCTCCATAGACTGTGGTCACAGTCAGTGTACTCTCTGATGTACAGAGGTGTACAACAGAAATGACTATGCTGTTTTAAAATATTAGCTAAGTCCAGTTCAGCTGAAAGGCAGCTGATTTTTTTTTTTTTTTACTTGTCTCAACTATCAGCTCCCTACCTATACCATGTCCAGTGAAGCTCAGCAAAGCTGGCTGAGGGTCTGGAGCACAAGTCTTCTGAGAAGCCCTGAGGGAGCTCGGTTTGTTTAGCCTGGAGAAAAGGAGGCTTAGGGGAAACATTATTGCTCTCTACAACTACCTGAAAGGAGGTTGTAGTGGGGGGACGGGGTTTGATCTATTCTCTCATATGACAAGTTACAGGGTGAGAGAAAATGGTCTCAAGTTGCTCAGGAGAGGATTAGATTGGGGATCAAGAAAAATTTCTTCACTGAAAGGGTGATCAACTGGAACGGGCTACCCAAAGAAGTAGTGGTGTCGCCATCCCTGGAGGCATTTCAAAGACATGCAGATGTGGCATCTGGGGACATGGTTTAGGGGTGGACTTGGCAGTGCTGAGTTAACTGTTGAGCTCAGTGATCTCAGAGTTCTTTTCTGACCTAACTGATTTCATGATTCTCTCTATCATGCCCTTGCAGCACACGTTGCACTGGAAGATTGGTCCAAATGCATCCATTGGTGCCAGCTTTCTGGTGTCAGTACTCATTGGATTCAGCTGAAGAAGTTAAAACTGAACTGAAATAAAGGAAAGAAGTTCTTACTGTACAGACTGACATAGGATAGACTCATTATGGCATATGTTATGAAACTGTTGTTTCCTTTTGTTGTAACATTGTGTATCTTTGAAATGTTTCCATTGTGAACAAAGTTACCACCTCATTTTAAAAAGCACTGTAGGCTGTGTGTGGAGGTGGTGACAGCTGTTTAGAAAGGTGATGCAAAATGTAGAGCTGCTGAGTGATCTAAACCGCACTCACACAAAAAGCTTCAACAAGACTGAAAAAAGGAAAACCATTTTAGTTGTGTAGTCACAATTTACCTACTCTTAAAAGGAAGAAAAAACATGCTTTCCCCCAGGGAATCCTCTTGGAAATGTAGCTCACAATTCAAGGTTTGTTACAAATGTGAATACAATGTCTTTTTTCAGCATGGATTGAGGTTTTAAAACCTCCATTCTGTTAACTGGGCTGTCATGTAAGGGGAAGGAACACATGATATCTACAAGGAGATCATCAGGAATTTTGTCTATGCAAGGACAGCACACTTTCACCTAGCTGAGGACAAACCCCTCTGACCTTGTGATCTGCTGCAAAAGCTAGGTTCAACCCTTCTGTTTGTTGCTGATCCATTTCCCTTCCCCTGTCCTCCTAAAGGAGGCGAGAAGAAAAACTAACAGTGTGGAAAGGGAAAAAGAAATTGGTAATGAAATCCTTAAGTATTTTTTGAAAAGACAATTTCATAAAAAGCTGTGTACATATTGTTGCCAAAAGAAGAAAACTTAATTTTAAAATTTTTAAGGCTTTTCAGAAGTTAGAAATTTTTTCTCCTGTGATTTTTTTTTGCCATTTTACAAAGAAATGTTGCATAAATGAATTCCAGAGATATTTTCTTCTGTGGTCAGCAAGCACAACCCATGAGCCTGATGCCAGGGAGGAACTATGGTAACTCCATACACAGTATGGCCTGCATGATGCAGGGCTGAACATTCTCCAGTCATTTCTGCAGCGTGGGAGTGCATTTACACCAGGTGGGCTCTTAATCTAAGAGGGGCAGCTGAAACCCAGCAGCTCTGAAAAGCCATTTTCTGCATACATCAGTCTTTGGGAAAGCTGGTGGGTTCCCTCTGCCACTGCAGGGTGCCCTGGGCCTTATTAAAAAGAAAAGAACAAGTAAGAGGGGAAGCAAAGATTGTTAAAGGATTCAATTGTTTTCTTTGATTCAATCTTCACAGAAATTTAGGACAATAGTATAATTTTAATGAAGTAGTTACTGAAGGGAGAGAAGTTCACAAGAGGCTAAAGAGCTGGCTCAAGTATATTTAGCGAATGGAGATGTGCTACAATTCCTTGGTAAAGAGGCAACCAATGTAGTCTGTAAAACACTAGCACTTGTCTCCACTTATGGAGATTTAATGGAGGACAGGGAAAGTCTTGGAAGGCTGGAAAAGAATCAAAATGATGCATTTTTAAAAGGCAGATGGTCCATAACTTTCTATTTTCTTTTTTTCCCTGAACTTTGATAACTGCAAAGATCCTGCTCAAGTTATTAATTTTGATTTCAAGAATATAAAATGGGTTTATTAAGAACAAAGCATAACAGTTTAATTTTCTGACAAGCTGTCTGGCCTGGTGAATTAAAAATGTGACTGATGAACCATGGCCTAAGTTAGTAGAATTTCTGGCAGTGTCTCCCAGGATATTCTCAAAAGAAGCATTCTTAAAAGCAGGGAACACATACAAAAAAGGTAAACATCAAAACTTACAATCAGTGTATGAAAGAATACAGCTTTCAAAGAGAAATCGTGAAATTTTAGTCAGTCTGGGAAGGTATTTCAAATATGAAAAGACCTGTCTGAATATTTTGACCTTTTGAGTATATCCAGGTTGTAGAAGCATTACAAGGTTTTGGGAAAGCTACTGGCCATGCCCTGAGTTTGTGATTACACTGAACTCTGAAAAAAAAAGTAAATTGGCATCATGCCATCTACAGGAGATGTTCTTTCCCAGTTAAACTGTCTCATTATCTTTATAAAATATGTGCATCAGTGTTTTAAAATATCACAGTTGAATCCAGAGGCCACTGATTAATTTCTATGGTAAAACATGTACTTCCCCCATCCTGCCCAAGAAAGAAACACAAATTCTTTCATATCCCCTAAAACTTGATGCATCCAAAGGGCCAGTGACCATGAATATAATTTCCAGTCCAGGACATTTGCATAACAATCAATCAGAACTGAGTTTTGATCTAATTGCTTTTGGCTAATTACTCTTTTTCCTTATGGTTAATGATCCTTTATAGCATGGTTTTAATGGACTGCTCTTCAAATAAAGAGCTTTTTCTTATGGGTTTCTGTTGTGTTTTTTAAAAATCCAATCACTTTACTTTTATATTTCTTTTTGACATCATGAAAACAGCCTTTCTACCTCTTTAGCATTCTGTTGGGTAGTTTGAAAGAGCTTATAGCTTGATACCTAACATTAAAATGTAAGAGGATGTGGCGAGTTAGCCCTGGTTGGATGCCAGGTGCCCACCAAAGCCATTCTATCACTCCCCTCCTCAGCTGGACAAGGGAGAGAAAATATAAGGAAAGGCTCATGGGAGGACCTACAGAAAGGGATAGATAACTCAGCAGTTACTGCCACAGGACACAAACTCATCTTGGGAAAATTGACTTTATAAATTATCAATCAAATCAGAATATGATAATGAGAAATAAACCCAAATCTTAAAACACCTTCCCACCATCCTTCCCTTCTTCACAGGCTTAAATTCACTCTTGATTTTCCTACGTCTCCTCCAGTGGCACAGGGGGAACAGGGAATGGGGGCTACAGTCAGTTCATCACACGCCGTCTCTGCTGCCCCTCCCTCCTCAGGGGAAGGACTCCTCACATTCCTCTGCCCCAGCTTGGGATTCCTCCCACGGGGCACAGTTTCCTGTGAGCTTCTACAGTGTGAGTCCTTCCCCCTGCAGTCCCTCATGAGCTGCTCCAGTGTGGATCCCTTTCACAGGGCACAGGAACAGACTGTTCTGTGGGTGGATCTCTCGTGGGGTCACAAGTCCTGCCAGAAATCCTGCTCCTGTCTAGGCTCTTCTCTCCATGGATCCACAGGTCCTGCCAAGAACCTGCTCCAGCATGGGTTTCCCATGGAGTCATAATCTCCTCAGGGCATCCATCTGCTCTGGCATGGGTCTCTTCCATGGGCTGCAGGTAGATCTCTGCATCCCTGTGATCCTCCACGGGCTGTAGGGGCACAGCTGCCTCACCCTGGGCTGCACCATGGGCTGCAGGGGAACCTCAGCTCCAGGGCCTGGAGCACCTCCTGTCCCTTCTGCACTGACCTTGGTGTCTGCAGAGTTGGTGCTCTCACATATTCTCACTCTTCAGCTGAAATTGCAGTTTTTTCCTCCTCTTCCTAGCTCTCCTAGGAGACACCTCTACCTGCTACCACCACTGCTGGTGGGCTCAGTCTTTTCCAGCAGTGGGTTGATTTTGGAGCCATTCGGCATTGACAGTGTTGGAAAAGGGAAAAGCTTCTAGCTGTGTCTCACAGAATCCACTCCTGTAGACTCCCTCACTATCAAAATCTGGCCATGCAAACCCAATGCACAGGCCTGCAGATGGCTTACTCAAGGACAGATATTCATACTGGAGATGAAAATGAGATGTGGTGCAAGTGGGATGTTCCTCACCCCTCATGTCAGTTTTCCAGAATGCATTCCTAATAACTGTAATTCTCAGTGAAATAAAATTACTCATTTTTCGTGGAGTCGGGGGCTAGAAAATTATGATAGCTTTAGGTCCAAGGCAGTTCATTGGTTAGTTTATCTGGAAATAAAAGATTGGAAAGCTTCCAGCTTCATCAGCTGATTACCCTGCCAAGTACATCGGCAGATAAGAAGGTGAAGTACAATAGATGTCTGGAATGCACTGTTTTGATGGTAACCAGCCTGACTTTTAACCTTGAAGTTAATCAAAGTTGATAGTATTCCATAAGGTACTTTGATTTAAGAGATATGTAACTGTAGAATATCTAATTGTAATTCTTCAAAACAGTGGCAACTGCCAAAGAACACGGAAAATCTTTTCATCTCCATTTGATTTGTGGCACTATGCCTTTGTCTGAGACTTCTGATGTACAAGCTGAAATGAATAATCACTTAACGGTAAAGCCCCATCACACTTTGCCAGGACTGAGAAATTTTAGGAGTCAGACTCTACTGGAAGCACAGTAAGCAGACACAGTACACAGATACTTCTAAAATTCTAAAAATCTTGTAAAAGCAAGCCTTTCATGGGCAAGACACAGGTGCATTCTTTTCCTTTACCATGTCCCATATAAATTTTAGAGAATTTTTAAAAAAATGGGTGGCTTGGTCCTGCTTCCATACCAGAACTTCTAATGTGAGAAGTGCAGCATGGTCTACCAGAGAACCACAGTGTCTGGTGCAAGGAAATAGGAGAGAGTAAATTCTATGAGGCAAGGCAGGCCTTCTTTTATATGTGCTGCCCATGGACTAACAAAGTCAAAACATCTGAGTGCTGAAGAGGAAAGGAGTTGTCCAGGTGGATTTAAGGCTGTTAATTTTATGAGAAAAGAAATTTTACTAAGCTGTGAACTCCCTGAAACTCCCCTACAGTGGAGTGACTTAGCAGAAACACATTTGAGGAGAAAAGNCTTTGACCTCAGATTTTTTTATGAGGCTGAAGGGTCAGAGCAAGGCCAGTTTGGCACAGTAAAATTTTCCAAACTCCATTTTTTTCTAGTTTAGCTAATAGATTAAAATGGATGGTGGTGTTTTGTATG
>VZUA01018004.1:6207-31237 GCA_013401035.1 Horornis vulcanius | reverse complement strand
TTTAAATGCATAACTAGAAATCTAAATACATTAAACCTAATAGTGTGTTTGCACCTCTTTATAGAGCTGGTTTAGTTTAATCTAGTCTTGGAATAGGAGGGGAATATTCCAACCTTCCTTGCTGATTTTTGCTTTCCTAAAATAAGTAAGCTCACTTGAAATTCCTGTTAAAAAAAAAACAAAAACAAAACAGAGATCTTTAAATAATAAATAAATCTCAGTGTGGGGATGATTTTTCTTTTCCATACAGCCAGTAATTCTCTCAGCTCTGTATTTATCAATCCTTGCTTGCACTCTCAAGTGTGTTATATATAAACTGAGTATGGGAGTATTTTGCTTCGACCTGCATTTACTGCCATCAGGATAATTTAATGCAAAAGTAGGCTCAGATTTTTTGCCTGCATTCCTGAATTTTGTAGTGGGTTGTTGCCACTTTGCCCTGTTCTCTGCACTAAAAAGCAGCAGTGGGAACTCTTGACATCCAGTACAGACTTTCATTGCATTGAACATTTCCAGGGGCAGAAAATTCAAATGGGCTTTTTAATTGTTTCTTCCCTTCTGGAGAAAGAAACTGTGTTCAAACAGAGACTGGAAAGTTAATATTCAAAACAGGACTGTAAAGCTTTGGTTCATGTCCTTTGTATTATCTGCTGGTCCTGCTACTGTAGAGACTCAGGAACTCTTTTTGTGCTTGGTTAAGGCAAATATCCACACCTGAAGGTCAGATTATGGAAATTAAGTTTGATTTCTTGTGCAATCTTAATATGTAATTACAAAGGAAACCTGTGTGTTATATTCTCTATTAAGTTACCTTAGAAAATAATTTTTTTCCAGTTAAAATCTAGGTTATGTCTGCTTCTTTGATGTGTGACTGTGGTGACTCAGAGCTGAGGGGGATCAGGGGGGTGAGACTCCCCTTCCTGACATGGGAATTTGTCACCCATCCAGGACCCTCCCTCCTGTTGTGGTGGCTCCAGCAGGGCAATCCCCACTCCATCCTCTCCCTCTCCTCCAGTGCAGTTCTCCCACCTCCTCTCCACAGCTCCCACCAGCACTGCCATTCCCCTCTGACATTCCTGGACATCCCACTTCTATCCTTAGCCCCAGCTCCCTCTGAGATGGATGCAGTGTCCTGGTTTCTTTCTGGGGTGTGTGAGCACCACCCCTGCTCTCAGAGGGGTTTGAGTGGGTGGTTCAGTTTAAAATGCTGTGAAATCCCTGGCTGGGATCAGCCAGCCCAAGGAGTCCTCTGGCTTTCCCTGCTGGGCCTAGCAGAGGTTGGCTGGTGGTGTCTGAGGAGTGGCACTGCACTCTGGAAACCCACCCTGGAAATCCAGAAATCCATCCTAGAAACCCACCATGGAAATCCAGAAATCCATCGCAAACAAGCAATCCACGCCCTCACCCTAACAGTTCTCCTAGGCTTCTACTTCACAGCCCTACAGGCTATAGAATACTATGAAGCACCTTTCTCTATCGCAGACGGAGTGTACGGCTCCACCTTCTTTGTCGCCACCGGATTCCATGGCCTACACGTAATCATCGGCTCCACATTCCTCCTAGTGTGCCTCCTACGACTAATTAAATACCATTTCACATCAAACCACCACTTCGGTTTCGAAGCAGCAGCCTGATACTGGCACTTCGTAGACGTTGTTTGACTATTCNTACCCTGGGAACCCACCCTGGAAATCCTCCCTGGAAATCTCCACCCTGGAAACCCACTGTGGAAAACTACCATGGAAAAACCACCCTGGAAACCCACCCTGGAAACCCACCACTGATTTCTTCCTCTACAAGCTTCACTGAACTCAGTATTTTTATGGAAACCTCCTATTTGAACTGGACCTCATCTCTAAAAAGCCCCCACAAACGTTAAAATCTCTTTCTGTTGCAGTGAGCCCCAAACCCTCCCGAGAAGTGCTGAAGCACAAGGCCAAATCCCATCAAAATAAACAACAGCACAAATGTTTCCCTGCTCGGAGCGCTGAACTCCCTGTTCCCATAACAGAGGAATAAAGTGCATTTTCTCACTGCTGGAAGAGCACCCAGGAAGGAGTCCCCAGAGCTTCTCAAACTTTTTTCCTTCTCTAAATTTTCATTCCAAAATAAAGGGCTCCAGAAGGCCTCTCGATCTAGGCCTCGTGGTATTGCCTTTTGCTAATTTGCCTTTTTGCCTTATTTTGCTTATTCTTTTATACCAGGCATGTCTTGAGCTGTGTTCTACCCTTTTTTCTTGCTCGTAGGCTGTTTTCCTTCATTTCTAATCCACACGTCTTCCTTAAATCTCGCTTTCCTCACTGTTTACACATTTTGTCAGTGCCTCTTCCACCAGCCAAGGTGTCTCTCCTTGCCAGATGCCTTCTTGCCCAACCCTGCAAGCCAGGAGATGTTTTTATGTCTCTAACTGTGACCCTTTGCTGCTTCTTTGGGATTTTTTTAATCCTGTTTTTCCAACTGTTGTAGAAAACTTTTTTTTTAATTATTATTTTTTATCTCATGGATGCACTCTGGTAATTTGTAAGCCAGTCCATGCAGTTCTTCCAAGGGCATGAGGTTTTATTTAAGGCTTNTTTTCCTTTTGGTTTTTTTTTTTTTTTTTTTTGCATCCTGTAGAAGCTCTTAATGGTTTGCATCTCATCAGCTGTAATTCTAATGTGAAAATATTCCAGCAGTTAATTACAGCAGTGATTAGCAGTGGGAAAGCTGTGCCTCTCATGCTGCAGGGGAGGTGCAGGAGCCCAGAAAATGCCCTTGGAAATTCGGGATAGCTGGAGCAGACAGCACAAATCCCTCTGGGAAGGGCCAGCACACCCCACAGGGGCTGAGCAGCTCCATCTCAGGAGGTGCTGCAAGAGCCCCAGAGGGTGAGGAGGGAGCTGAAAGTGAAGAAGGTGAGGAAATACCAGCTGCAGTCAAAGACAAGGAGGAGATCTGCTCAAAAAAAAGGGAAATCAGAAAGGGTTCAGTCAAACCCACAGCCCAGGGATCCTGAGCAGGGAGCAGGCAAAAGAGATGGAATTCCTTGAGTTAAAATCCTGCTCAACATCCCAGGAAATTCCCCACTGGAATGGGCAGTGCTACAAATCCTTCAGCCTGGCAAGAGGGATTAGCAGCTTTCTGGAATTAAAGGTAGCACCATCTGCAGTAATTAGTTTTAAATATCATATCTGATTATCTTGCAGGGAGAAGTTGGTGTGCTTGGCTCAGCAGCAAATCCAAGCCTCTCAGAGATGGCATACATGTAATTAAGCACATTTTAACTGGATAAGCAGAGCAATTATCTGACTCTTTGTGAGGATAGCAAAGGGATTTTTGGTAACTCCTGCTTGGTTCCAGCACAATCTGAGCACTCACAGTTAGAGTTCCAGTCTTGGGGTGGTGAAAGCCCAGGAAGATTTGATGTGAAATCAAAGGGAATAAGGAGTTTTTTTGACTAAATATTTCTCCTCTGTGTCACACCTTGTTGGAGAGGGGAAAAAACACAGCTGTCACTGTTATAAGGGAGCAATCCTGGCCTGGGCATGGAAGGATTTTATCCTGACTGGAAAAGAGCTGACATTGCAACAAATGCTGCAAATCACAACCATTTTCCTTTTAAAATAATAATCTGCAAACTATGAACACATCTACCCGAGGAGATCCCTTTTGGACTGAAAATAAGATGCAAAATTGGAAAATGGGAAGTAAATTCAGCTTGCTAAACTGAAAACTTTTTGCCACTTTCTTGGTTTTTCTTTAAAATGTAAAAATTACTTCTGCTGAAAAATACTAAACTCTAGGGGTTTTTTTAGATTATTATGGGTTTTGATATCCATATAAAATACTTCAGTGGCTCTGTTTGTATTTCCTATTTCATGAACATCCCATGTCTGTAAACATTTGATATTGGATTAGATAATTCAGTGATTTGTCATCTAAAAAGATGATGCTCCTGCACCAGGACTGGAGTTCATTTGCTTTAGCTGCTGAAAAGGAAAATATAAAAATACATAGTTCAGATCCCCACTTAAAAAATGCCAGAAGGTCATAAAAATTTTAATTAAGTTCTGCTTTATAAATAGCCCAGCAGCAATCAGGGAAAACGACAAAAACTGACGGCAGTTTATGGGTGTACAATTAGAATGCTGAAATTTTATATGAATTGGGGCTGAATTTATCAGGTTGCATTTTGGGGGAGGAATGATTGGCAGGAGATCCCCAGATTTGTAGGCACAGAGGTGAAGCAGCAGCTCAGCAGGGTAAAGGATAAATCATTCCCCCAGCTGTGGCAATTTGAGAGATTTCTCTCCTTTGCCTCAAAAACTGAAACCTACTTTTCCTACCTGCTATTTCCTGGCTTAATTACTGGATTAGGGGATACTTTGGAGTGATACATCTGTTATTTGATGTGGTTGATACTATTTTATTTTAAGTAAACAAGCATTTGCAAGCAATTAATCTCAATTACAGCTTTCTTACCTCTTGCATGGATGCCACAACCCCTACAAAAAATGCTCCCACGTTTTCTCAGTGTCTTTTGCTCCCTTCCAGTGAAAATGGAAAAGAAAGTAAGGAAAGAATCACAGGAAACACAATCGTGGGATTTTATTTTTTTCTTTGGAGGTCTTTACTTAAAGACAGCTAAGTAGATTTATTTTAACCTAACAATTGCTTGGCAAAAAACCATGTATTTAATAGTAAGCATTTTCTTGTGGAATTTGGAATTTGGCTCTTGGATCAGAACTGAAATATTGAGTAAGTTGTCAGGAATCCTATTCACAAACCACCTTATTTTGGTAGCTGTGATAATATTTCCTTTCCTTGAGGCCTGACTTGCACAGCACACACCCCAACTACAATTTCTTAGGCTTTTGGTGAAGACTGCTCATCATGAAGGTATTTTCCACTGGCCTTCCGAATTTAAAGATGTATTTTACCAAACCTAAGTAAACACCACTAAATTAAACAAGTCCTCTCTGCCAGCTGGAAATGCAAGCAAAGCTTTCATGGGGGATTTTTTTCCCCCCTCCAAACAGTTTTTGCTCTCCCTGCCCCCTGAGCCTCTCCTCAGAGTAGGTATTTTATCTGCATTATGGACAGAGTTCCATTGTTCCGTGCTTTTTGTGCTGTTTGCAACCAGCAAATCCCACTATTCAGAGGGCTGTGCTGAGTTGTTTATGTCCCACGTTGGCAGGGTGACAATTGAACACATCACAGGCACGGCAGAGCCAGAGCTTTGGAGTCCTGGAACAGCTCTGGCCCTTGGCTGCCAGGGCCCTCCTGCTCCCTGGAAACCTCAGCCCGGCCTCAGGGGGATTTCATTTTCCAACTGTTACCAGAGGAGAGTTGATCTGCTCGGTAAAGAGAAGGAACGGCCCCAAATCTGTCCCTGTTTAATAAAGAATTCTCTCGTTGTGCATGTGAATGTTCTGTGTGAAGCTGCTGCAGTCCGGAGTACAGGTAGGCAGGATGTGTCACAGGAGCATTAAAAGAATATTGTGTCAGAATATTCTATAAAGAACGTGGAGCAGTTGAAGTCTTCCCCATCTTTGGTGGTGGTGCAAGGATGGCCATGTGTTATATCAGAATATTCTATAAAAAACATGGATAGGAATGGGCTAACAAGGAGCAGTTGAAATCTTCTTCATCCAAGGATGGCCACAGGTTATATCAGAATATTCTATAAAAAACATGGATAGGAATGGGCTAACAAGGAGCAGTTGAAATCTTCTTCATCCAAGGATGGCCACAGGTTATATCAGAATATTCTATAAAAAACATGGATAGGAATGGGCTAACAAGGAGCAGTTGAAATCTTCTTCATCCAAGGATGGCCATGTGTTATATCAGAATATTCTATAAAAAACATGGATAGGAGTGGGGTAACGTGGAGCAGTTGAAATCATCCCCATCCAAGGATGGCCATGTGTTATATCAGAATATTCTATAAAAAACATGGATAGGAATGGGCTAACAAGGAGCAGTTGAAATCATCCCCATCCAAGGATGGCCCTGTGGAATGGCTCACAGCTGCAGCCTGAGAGTTGACAATTCTGTTTGATCCTCCCCTGACCTGTTAGCCTGACACAGTTGCATTTTTCTCTTTGCCAACACTGCCACATCAATGTCAGGGAGGTGCCAGCCATGAAATGAGTGGTAGATATGCCTGGGCTTTAGGTTTAAAATGACAGAAAAAGTGAGATCATGATGATTTTATCATCACAGAATGGCCTTCGAACATACAGACAATGAGATATCTGAAATCCAGTATTCCCATGAGTTTAATTTTCTGTACCTGTGAGGGCTTCACTTTTCAAGGTGTTTTTCTGTGTTGATCTGTAGATGAAGTCACAGCTGGGGTGGATTAAAGAGGGGTGGGAGGAGGAGCAGGGAGGCTGCACCCCTGGATCTGCTGGGTTTATCAAACACCCCAAGACAAGAAACCAAACGTCAGCGTGAGCTCATTTGGGGCACAGTGTGTTTTCTCTCCTGAGCTTTCTGCTTTGCTCTGCTTTGTTTTGCAGTTTGCCCAGCTGGTGTCTGTCTACAAAACCTTGGGCCCAGAGAAGTTCCCTCTAATCGAGCAGACGTTCTACCCGAACCACAAGGAGATGGTAGGTGCAAGCAGCAGGGCTAAATCTGCTTTCTGTGCCTGTAAAACAGGGGCTGGGACACACAATTCCCCCTTTCCCATCCACTGTGTGCTCCAAAAGCCATTTTGGCAGCTTTCAAGGCGGGTGGTGACCGCTTGAAATCCCTGTGCTGGTGAGCTGGAGGGTGCTCAGGTGGGAAGTGGTGATTTTTCAGCTGCCCAGCTGCAGATCTCAGAGAGATGAAACGCTTCCAAAGACATTGGACACCTCTGAAAGTGCAGGAGTCACTTTCCTGGTTTGTTTTCCCTGCAGTCCTTTCTGATGTGTTTGTTGTCTTAGGAGGTGATGTGCTGGGCACTGCAGAGCTTTGAACTCAGCCAAAGTCAGGGTGGTTGTGACTGGTGATGGCCAGGTGCCTGAGAGCACTGATTCCCAGTGCTTTACTGACAGAAGAATAGCACAGAGGAGTCTGTCAGAGTCCCAGGAGCACCTGGATGATGTTTTGGGGTGTGGTTTAGTTTCAGGCAGCAGTGAGGGGCAGGGAGTGGGACACAAGGACCCTTAAGGGATCCTCCCAGCTTGAGATTGGCAGTAATTTTATTGAAAAAAGCAGGGCTTTTGGGTGCATTGCTAAACTGCAGTCCATGGAAACAAAGAACATTTCATTCTGGGGCAAGAACTAATGTGTCAGACTTATAAATCTATATGGCATATTTTCCTGAGTGTAGCAACCCTGTGAGTGGTTTTCCCTGACTTCATTCCTCTACATTGCTCATTAAAGTCAGAACTTGTAAGTCATATCTCTTTTGTTTGAACGTTTTGAATGTTGTTCTCCACAGCCAAGTAATTTTTCTTTACATATTTCTATGGTAATGAATGTTAATCTAGAGAAAATGAATCCGTTTGGGTATTGCATTGCCACTCAGAACTGCTGCAATAGCTGCCTGTGATGACACTCATTTGGTTTTATTCCTCCTGAAGAAAGTATCTGGAACTCTGTGGCTTGGGAAACAATCAGGCAGTGTGGTACAAGACAACATTTTGTTTCAATTTTGTTGAGAGTGAGTTGTAAGATGATCTGGAAATCAGAGTCTTCTGATGCTGCACTGAAATCATGTCGTGTTATTTTGTTTTGGGTTTTCAACACTTTATCAGCAGCTGGCCTCGTTTGCATCTGTTGATGCAGAATTTGGCAATTACAGTTTAAAATGTGCTTTTAGTGTTTCCCTTGCTTTTTCTCCTTCCCTTTTAATTCTCCAAATGGGAACCTGGAGCTGTCCCCCCACTCCAGTGCAAATCAGCTCAGGGGGGATGTGGGGAGGGGGAAAAATCCCCAAATCTCTGGGAACTGAGGGTCAGCTGAGAGAGCCAGAGGTGCTCCTTTCATCCTCTGCTGATCATTTGTGCTGAGGCTTTAGGCAATACGAGGTAAATAAACAAAGATGCCATTCTTTTGTGTAAAAATGGAGCTGCTTTAATGAAACACTTTTTGAAACAGAAACATTCATCCCAGACTGATTACAAAAAACGCTGTGAGGCTTTTTGAACTCATTGCTGGTTGAGTCATATCCACAGCCTTTCCCTCAGTAATTAGTTCCCTTGATTTCACTGCCTTCCCACCTCTTCTGTTCTCTGCAAAAACAACATGGCTTTTTTCAACGTAATTGCTGAACAATTTAATTGAATCTTGACTGGAACGTGGAGGAAACACCAGCAATATTCCAGGTGGTGATATTTTTGTTTTCCCTGTTCACCTGTACAGGCTCCCTCCTCTCTACTTTTCCCTACTCTCATCAAAAGTCATGTGAGCCATTTTCAAATTAAAGTCAAGCATTGTGCCAGGCTGTATTTCTGCTCTACCCTCTCATGTAACACAAACACAGTTTCAAGAAGTAAAAAGAAAATGTTGTAAAAAGAATCTGCTGTTGATAAGGTATCAGTGCCACTGCAGTAAAAATCCTGATATTAAAATACCATATTCAGAATGCCACCTTGTATTTTGAGAATCTTCCTTAGGGAAAATAAAATCTCATTCTGAGATGGGTTTTTGTAAAGCTTTTCTTGCCACGTTTATTGATATGAGGGGAAAAAGTATAAAATTCTTTGTACCATCCATTGTGGGAAGTTTGGGCAGATTTCTGCTCAGCCAGAAATCAAAGTAGACAGACCTAAATTGTGAAACATCTCATGTAGGATATTTTATAGCAGGGCAAATAGAAAATGTTTTTAAAACTAATTGTGGCGCACAATTTATGTTACAGTCTGTCCATAAATATCAGGGAAAGCATTTCTTTGTGCAAGGTGCACGGAGAAGGCAATCTGGGCTGGGTGAGTTGAATTTAAGGTCTAATTACTGCCAAACTGAAATGGGAACAGAGCTCTGGTGAGTTAAAAAAGCAGAAAATATCTGTTTGTGATCCAAAAGGCACCAGCCCATCCAAATGGATTGGGAGACAAATGCTACAGGACTGGTATTGAATATTGGCCACTGAATATTGGCCACTGAATATTGGCCACTGAATATTGGTCCATTGAATATTGGCCACTGAATATTGGCCACTGAATATTGATCACTGAATATTGGTCCATTGAATATTGGTCCATTGAATATTGGCCACTGAATATTGATCACTGAATATTGGCCACTGAATACTGGCCCACTGAATATTGGCCACTGAATATTGATCACTGAATATTAACCTTGGTGCTTATTAAGCTCTGTGGGCTTCTCTTGGAATTGGTTTGATCTGACACGAGGAAATAAGGCCTGGCTTTGACTCTTTCTGAAAATTATTGATATAAATGCACAGCACTGTCAGTAAATAGCTCTGCCAATGCTGTCACTGAAATATCAATTCTTTTTTGGAAGAAAAAAGCTTTTTATTCTTTTTGTTTCATTTATGGAAGTCTATGTGTTAGGAAATTTTTGGTTTGTCTCGAGTAAAGCAGAAAACGAGCTGGGCTTTACATTTGGCAGCACACAGATATGGTTTTAATTAAGGGCTGTAAATTAAAAGAGCCAGACTGGTTTGTAGTAAACCAAGGTGGAACATTGGCTTTTATCTATAATGGGACACGTACTCCTCAAAGGAATAATGACATGTTTTCCTGTTGGCCTTGCACCATTTGCATTTCACTGGAAATGTATAAACTCAGTACAGAAAAAGTAAATCTTTTTTTAGAAGAGCGTTTCCAAAGCTGTCCTTTAGACAGTGAAATCTGTCAGAAAAGGCAGCTGTTGGAGATTCCCTTCCTGCCTGAGGGCTCTCCCTATTTTTTCTGGGGCACAAATAGTCTGAACTTTGGGATTTACACCTCCCAAAGTTTCACCAGTGTGAATTGAATCACTTTTATAAACTTAAATACGTGTGTGAGGGATTAGTTCCTAACTCCAGACATCAATTCAGGAAAGTGAAGACACTGAAGAAGTTACAGGCAAAATGTGTTGTAACCCTTCTCTAGCTGGAGTTCCCAAATAGCCAAATTCACTGGCAGACCATGCTGGGTGCTCCTGAATGAAAAACAATTAAATCCTATTAAACAGGGTCAGATACCTGAGAGCTTCCAGAAATCATTGCAGTGTAAGTGATGCAATATTTACTGCATGTATTTTCACGTGAGTTTCTGAAGTTCTGGCAGTGCTGGGGTACAAACACCTGGTGGTGTATTCAGGCAGGTGCCAGGGGCAGCAGCTGCCCTGAGCATGGACATGGTTTTTGTAGCTCTGAGCAGTTTCAGCCTGTCATCACTGGGGCTTGGAATTTGTCCCATGAAATGCTGAAATCCATGGATTAACGCTTTAACCCGTGGAATAAAAACCTGGCTTGTCCTTCAGCAGGCTGTGGTTAGTCCATAGGAATGCTGACCTGGGAAGGGGGTTCTGATTATCAAGGCTGTTTCTTCATTTAGTTATCAGTGGAAGTTACAACTCTGTGGATAAAGGAAGCTGTGACATAAGGAACGTACAAAATGTGGAGCACAGATTGTTTTAATCACAGAAGTGTTCAACAGATAAGGAATTTTTGTGATTTTTTTTTTTAATAGCACATTGTTATAATACTTTACATATACACTGTACAATAATTCTTTCGTATCCAAGACTTTCAAACAGAAAAAAAAAAAAAATAGTTCTATAAAATGTTCTGTAGTTCATCGGAAAGATTTTGGAATAAAACACGGGGGGAGCCCTTAATCTGTAGGTTATCAGTGGGGGCAAATTTCTGGCAACTCTTATTTTTCGTTCTTGTACATTCATATTGGCAAAAACAACAAAAAGGGAACTTGTTAGGCCTTGGAGGACATTGCCAGCCCTCTGTGCAAGGCATAACAGAGCACAGCAGGTGCCTCCAGGAGGTTTGTCCCTCGTCCTGCACCAGTGCCAACCCCACAGACTCTTTGGGGACAAACTTTTGTTGGTTTCTAAGCAAGGTAACACGAGGGCCGCGGCAGTTGGAAGCTGTGAGAGCGCAGGGTCGGGTGGAAGGAGCCTCCCGGGGCCGTGTTTGCAGCAGAGGTGAGCGCCTCAGGGCTCGCTGATGTCGATGAATTCCTTCTCGGGGGGAGGCCCCCCTCGGTACCAGCTGCAGGTGCCGTCACTCCTCTTGATGCAGGCGTAGTGCCTGGCCTGGTGCCCGTAGAGCCGCCTCTCGATCAGCCAGTCCGTCCACAGGCACTCGTTGGGGGCCGTGATGGAGCAGGGCACCATGTAGCACGTGGTGATCTGGGGGCAAAGAGCTCCCTCAGTACCCTGCAGCCTCCTTTGGCTGTGGTTTACTCCCAAAAATGTGAGTGAACGGTGTTTATTGACATCTATCTGCTCTGCACTCAACTTGCAGCCTCCTCTGGCTGTGGTTTAGTCTCAAAAATGTGAGTGAATGGTGTCTATTTGCATTTATCTGCTCTGCACTCACCTTGCAGCCTCCTCTGGCTGTGGTTTAGTCTCAAAAATGTGAGTGAATGGTGTCTATTTGCATTTATCTGCTCTGCACTCACCTTGCAGCCTCCTTTGGCTGTGGTTTACTCCCAAAAATGTGGGTGAACGGTGTTTATTGACATCTATCTGCTCTGCACTCAACTTGCAGCCTCCTCTGGCTGTGGTTTAGTCTCAAAAATGTGTGAATGGTGTCTATTTGCATTTATCTGCTCTGCACTCACCTTGCAGCCTCCTCTGGCTGTGGTTTAGTCTCAAAAATGTGAGTGAATGGTGTCTATTTGCATTTATCTGCTCTGCACTCACCTTGCAGCCTCCTTTGGCTGTGGTTTACTCCCAAAAATGTGGGTGAACGGTGTTTATTGACATCTATCTGCTCTGCACTCAACTTGCAGCCTCCTCTGGCTGTGGTTTAGTCTCAAAAATGTGTGAATGGTGTCTATTTGCATTTATCTGCTCTGCACTCACCTTGCAGCCTCCTCTGGCTGTGGTTTAGTCTCAAAAATGTGAGTGAATGGTGTCTATTTGCATTTATCTGCTCTGCACTCACCTTGCAGCCTCCTTTGGTTGTGGTTTACTCTCAAAAATGTGAGTGAACGGTGTTTATTGACATCTATCTGCTCTGCACTCAACTTGCAGCCTCCTTTGGCTGGAGTGTATTCTCAAAAATGTGAGTAAACAGTGTCTATTTACATTTATCTGCTCTGCACTCACCTTGCAGCCTCCTTTGGCTGTGGTTTACTCTCAAAAATACAAGTGAACGGTGTTTATTTACATTTATCTACTCTATATTCAACTTTCAGCCTCCTTTGGCTGGAGTGTATTCTCAAAATTGTGAGTAAACAGTGTCTATTTACATTTATCTGCTCTGCATTCAACTTCCAGCCTCCTTTGGCTGCAGTTTAGTCTCAAAAATACAAGTGAACGGTGTTTATTGACATCTATCTGCTCTGCACTCACTCTGAACTGGGGTTTATTCTCAAAAATGTGAATAAATGGTGTTTATTTGCATTTATCTGCTCTGCACTCACCTTGCAGCCACAGCCCATCTGGTACCTCTGGTTCAGGCTCTTCTTCTGAGACAGGGATAAATCATCCCACGGCTCAATGTAGTTGCACAAGTGGATCAGCACTTTGCCATCACTTAAAATTTGGCCTGCAGTGTGGAAAGCACCAAAAAATCAAAGCAATAAATGTGTTTCCTAAGTATTAGGAGTGTAAGAACACCTTGAGTTTTTAACTAATGAGTCATACTTTAAATTTTTTTTAATTAATTTGATTATAACAGAGAGAATATCCTCCTCATTGCTGTATGGATGTAAATGAGTGAAGAAGGATATTTTTCTAAAAATGTTGATAATCTGCCAGCAAGTGATGGATGCAAACATAATTAAACTGGATTTTAGGAGTGTCTAGAAAAATCTGTAGTTACTTCACACCCCAGACCTGCAGACACATGGGGTGTGTGTTTTCTCATTAAGCATTCCTGGGAAATTGGTACTGTTGGTTTTAATCAAATAATAATGACAAATACTGAATCAAAACTGCTTCTGTTTACTGATTATATCATTATTGACCTTCACTTCCTTTGGAACTGCTCTAAGAGTGCTGGAGGAAGGGTGGAAAATGTGTTAGATTACACCCCAACTACAGCTGAACACAACTTTTACATCCCCTCGTGTCTCTATTTAGCACATACATGCATTCCTTTTTAGCATAATTTAGCAAATTCACTTTAAGCAGCTACTTCTGAATTTCCAGGTACTTTAATTTTGCTCCACTTTACCTGTTAGAAGATACTGTTTTTTGTTGTTGGCTTCTAGCTTCACTCCACAGAGTGATGAATCAAAAGGGGTGTAGACATACTGGACATCCTTGAGCTTTTCAAATCCTTTAAACATCTGAAAATGATCAGAAACAGAGAGTCAGTAGTGGAAAACAAGGATGAAAAAACAGTTGCAAACAAGAGCTGGAAGAGATTCAGGCTGAGTTCTCTTTAAAGAAGGCTCCAAAGTCTGAATTAATGTGAGAAAACACCAAAGACTGGACTTGTTCTCTACACTCCATGAAATACATCCAAGGGTTTCAGGAGGAAAATGAGTAGGTCTAATTTTTTAAATTACAGCTTTTAAAATATGCTTTTCCAGTGTATTTAATGGATTGTTAAAACTTTCTCTTCCATTTCTTTTCTGCTGGCACCCTCTATTCAAGGAGCAATGCAGAGACAGAATTCACCTGCACCAAAATGCAAATAATATTTCTCAGTGCATTCCTATGGGGAATTTTCTCTTGGTCACCGTGGCTGTTTGGATCTCCTGGGACACTGAGCACTTCCTGAGCATTGTTTACAGATTTGCTCACTAGAGCAAAGTGCTTTTCCAAATCCCAAATTCTCACCAGCGGGACCTTCTCAAGTAACTTGGAAAACGTGAGCCAGCCCTGAGGATTTACACCCTGCAAGCCCCAAAATGGAGAGATTTGGAATCAAAGCACTGCTCGGGCTGGCTGCCCCTTCACCAGCAGTTTCAACCCCGAAAAGAAATCCAAAACGAGCCATTAGAGGATGAGAACAAGCTTAGCTGTGTCCCAGCACAGCGAGGAGAGGGCAGAAGGTGCTGCTGGGTGCCTGTCATCACCTCGTGTGCCACCAGCAGCCCGGTGACATCATGCCACGTGGTGACAGCTGGGGACAATGGCAGGGGCTCACAGCTCTCCCAGCCACAGCTGGTGTCACTGGAAAATGTGTTTGTGTTCCTCAGGCCCTCCCAGGAGATTTAAATAGCACAGGCCACTAGAAAATACTCTGTAATATGTTGGTTTTTCTGAAGCCTCATTTATGGAGGGGGGGGGGAAAAAAGCCAACGTTGTTGTCACCGCGCGGCCGGTCCAAAAATATTAGCTGGGATTGGAAATGCCGTGGAGGAGAAAAATGCAAACAGGCCCAGGCAGAGCAAAACACAAAGCAAACTGGCACTCTGTCCAGAAAATCACAGAAAATTGCCCAAGGATGAGGAAAATGTGTCTGGTACGGGGCCACCACGTGAGCTCTGCAATGTCCTTAGCCTCAGGCTCTCTGCACCTTCAGAACCTTCAGGGTGCTGTAGGGAAAAGCTTTTCCATGGATATCTCAGCCTTGGGTCTCAACTTGGGAGGTTTGTGCAGACAGCACACCTTGATTTAGCTATAAAACCCCTAAATATCCATAGCAATGCATGATGGATATTTGGTTAATATTTAAATGAGTTTAGTGTTTGTTTTCTTGCAGGTTTTTTGGTGTTTTTGTTTTTTTTTTTTAAATTACTGTCTGACTGATCTCTGGTTTTGACCTATATAATTATTGCAGTCATTTCTAAAGGTTGTAATCTTGTGTTTAACTCAGTAAAGCATATTTAATCTTCTCAATCATATTCTCCCTTCTCCATAAAAGCGTGGATATTTCTCTGTAGAGGGATAAGGTGGTTGGATTTAATTCTGCACTGATGCATGGTCCAGGTTCACCTGAGCTCCTGGTGGGACTTTACTGAAATAGGAAAATAGGGTGAGGATTTGGGGAATAGAGATGTGAACGTGCTACTAAAGTCTGTGTGGACACTGTCCCTGTCCTCCTGAGGGGTGAAACCAGCACATGGCTTTGCTTTCAGATTTTAGCATGAGTGTGATGACCAAGCCAGTTACAAAAATATCATGAAGAAATATTCATTTGCATATAAATCACATATTATATTCTCTCTTTAATATAATGCCGTAAATATTGCAAGAAAAGAGCAGTAATTGAAAATGTTTATGGCTTCTTGACATGCCAACCCACCCCTATAAAATGAAAAGCCCCATGTTATTTTTTCTTTTAATTTCTGAAAAGGAATAGCAAAATGATATCTAATATTTCTGTCTAGAATAGCAGCGTTTTAATGCTAAGCCTAATGCACTGGATTTAAAATGAGAGAAAGAGAATTTAAGCCATCACATTAATGGAACAGCTCAACAGCCCTGAGAGCAATGGAGCAGAGAAACAGCAGCGTTGTGCTGAATATTACAGTCCAACACAACCTCCAAGGGTTCTGTGTTCCCTCTCCAAGAGGGGAGAACTGATGAGGAAATTGTGAATGTCTGAGTGGTCTAAAAGCCCTCCCCAAGACTCACACCGAGGTGATCATTTTTTGGGAATTTTTGGTGATGGTTTTTGACGCATTTTATAGCTCCAAAGGGGTGATTGGAGAGTCTGTTCTTCCTTGCTGTGTTGCATAAAGCAGATTCTTGTGCTTCTGCACAAGAGGCACTGGGCACCCAAAGGACCCTGCAGTGTGTGGGGCTGCAGGGCATCAGGAGAAACGCCCAGCAGCACCTGGGAGAAGGCTGGAAAGGTGAACAGAGCATATCCTCGCCTTTCACACACTCTGCAGGTAAATTCTTCCAGGTGCATCACCTCAGGTGAGACATGGTGTGAACAAGCTGTTGCTCTGGCCTCAGCTGCTCAGCAAACCGAGTGGTTGTTCAGCATGTTCAGTTCCTTGGGTGTCACAGGTTGCCCCCCCCTGTCACTCCTGTGGGGTTCATCAGGCACAGTTGCCTTGCTGGGTTTATTTTGGTGCCACACTGGGGCACAGGCGATCCCACAGAGGGTGGGCAGGCCACTGAGCTCCTGTTTTCCAAGCAAAATCCTTCCCTTCCCTAAATCCCTCCCTCCCTGGCGCAGGGAGCAGGGTCCTGGGGCAGGGGAGGCTCCTGAGCTCCCTCTGGTCAGAAGGAGGGTTTGAGGTGTGGGGGTTATCCCAACCCTTCTGTTGTCAGTCTAAGCTTGTGTGTGATGATGCAGAGCATCTTTTATTAAAAACACATCTCTGCTTTGTCCAGGCCTGGCTGACTCGCCCTCTGAACCTGAGTGGAATTAAATAAACACCTCTTCCTGCTGCCTGAGTTTTGAACAGGCCCCCACTGGTGAAAATTAGGGGGAAACTCCAAAGCAGCTTCAATACACAAATCTATTTCAGAGATCTAAGAGTGCTCAAGAATGGGATTATAGGCTGAGAACAATCACTCAGATTAAACTTCTGATTCTTATTTGTGCTGAGGTATAAAATGATTTACATTTCCATCAAGTTCCTGAAGTGCTGCAGAGTAGCAGCAGAACATTAAAGTGCCAGTGGGAGGAAAGGGAATTCTCTGACATTGATGTACTTATTTCTATAAAGAAACATTTGAATATATTCTTGATATTTAGGAAGAAGGAAAGTGGCAGATGGTGACGAGCTTTGGGGTTTGTTTTAGCAAGGTAGAGACTGGCTTGTTGAAATTGCTATAAAACCTTAACAGAAATCTTGTGTGATACCCATCCTTGTGAATACTTTGGGATATTCCTGTTTACCAAAGGTTCTTCCTACTCAAACTCCTGTGAGGGGATTGTACCAGTGGATACAACTTGATAATGCTTTTTTTTTTTTTTTTTGAAAGCATGTAGCCATGCATAATGATCTTCTTAAGTGTTCCCAGTAAATGTAAAAGTGCAAAGATTATAAAATAGTATTCAGTGAAAAATGAGAGATGAAACTACCTTGAAAAGCAACCAACCAACCCACCCACCTCACCTGTGCACACATTTTAATTTAGAGAGATTACTACTTCTTGTATTCCAGAAAAAAGGTAAATCAAGTTAGTTTTAACATCAGTGAGAGTTTGGCAGTGACTTCAAAGGGCTCAAGACCCATCCTCTTAAATTGTATTAATGAATATATCCCCTTATTGGAGCTGAACAAGGAGTGGGAAGATCCTGTGAGATTCTGCACCTGTGTCTTTGGGTGTTTGCTTCCCCAGCAACGTTCACACAAATGGATTTTTGTTTATGTGAACGTGAGGGCAAATATCCCTGCTGACAGTGAACAAAGGGTTTGCCCTCTCAGCTGGAAGTGCTCCCCTCTCTTTGGGAAGTTTGGCTCATGCAGAGCTGCCACACCATCAGAGCACAGGTGACCAGGAATCCCCCAAAACCAGATGTGCTGACACCACTCACAGAATGAAACGCATTTTTGGGCACCTTCAAAATTATGAATAACAAAATTCCTCATCAAAATATCATTATTTAGCAAAAACCTCCTGAACGTTAGGACAGCTTCTTTCCTTTTCCTTTTCCTTTTCCTTTTCCTTTTCCTTTTCCTTTTCCTTTTCCTTTTCCTTTTCCTTTTCCTTTTCCTTTTCCTTTTCCTTTTCCTTTTCCTTTCCCTTTTTTAATCCCTCCTGTGATTTATTCTGCGTACTTCATCTGGGTCTGACTCTGGGGCCAGATTGAGCCTTTTCCATCTTTCCCAGCACTTTGGGCTAAATTATTTTCTATATTTGGGCTGAAATATGCAGAGGTTATCAGCATTGAACTTCAAAAAAAGCTGAGTGATTCCATGTACCTTTATTTGTTTGATTTCATACCGGATCATTTTGTGGGTATCAAGGGGATCATCACTGGCAGGAACCACTTTTTCACTGGATATTTTTGCTCGGATCACTGGAAGAGAGAGAGAGAAAGAGAGAGAGAGAGGGAGATTTAAATGCAAATGAGCAGATGCCCAATTTTACAAGCAAAAATGAACATTATATTGATAGATTTTAGCATTGTTTTGACACCGCAGCCACAAGTAGGTTTTAAAGATTTTACCGTAAGAACAGCAGCTGAGCTCCTGAAAACAAAAGCCAGTGGGCTGTCTGTGATGTAAATCTGAATTCCCAAGAATCTGGAAACCTGATTGATGTTACCACTCAGTTTTGACAAAAAATGTCCATCAAAATCTCTGCAAGAGTTGAATCCCCTAAAATTTGACAAAATACCCATCATTATAATCAGTGAGCAGAGGAAAGGGACACTTCTGTTGATGACAGAATTGTTGATCAAATAAATAGACTTGAAGTAAGCTCCTGAAAGCCTGTGCCAGGCAAGATGAAAGCATTGATTTCATGCATGAAATTAAAAGAATAATCTTATATTCACTTTCCTAGAGGCTTGACAGAGCATGCCATTAGTTGTGTTAACCTGTAGAAATCAATTACTTCCTGTTTGGATGTACTTAATTTATTTCCTGTCCTTTAATCAAGGAGAACAGGAGATTTTACAAAAGAAGAAATGGATTCTTTTCCCCTCTCTTTGTTTGAGGCATCTCTTGTGTGTGATGTTTGAAATGCACCAGGACTCTTTGGCACTGCGGTTCTAAGGACACGGTGCAAGGCCAAAATTCCTCTGGGGATTTTAGCCCCCAAAATTAGTGAGAGCCCCATTTTTGTTAATTCTGGATGGCCACTGCTGCAGCTCCTGGGTTAGAACAGGCTGTGCTGCTGCAGAGACAAAGCCAGAGCAGAGGGAACTTTTATGACAATAAAATCACCTGTTGCCTCCCCCAAAAAAACCCAATTTTTTTTTTTTAACTAGATTGACCTAATTTTTATCATATTTAACATCATAGCTAAAGAAAAAGAATAGGAAACCCAGGCAGGTAGAGGTCAGGCCCACCTAACCCTGGGCAATTCCCATTTCCTCACTAATTAACCCAGCAAACTGGATGGAATAATCAACATGTTGCTTCCAAGCTCCAGCAGGATGCTCCCTCCTCCTGAGCCATTAAACCCTTCTGAAGGAACATTTTAGACTTCTTGGGAGGGAAGAATTCTTTTAAGTAGGAGCAGCAAATTCCTCCTTTCACCTGGAAAGTGGCAGCATCTCTTTAATCACCTGCAGATGTGAGCAGTCCCACAAATTAACTGTGTGTCTGATCTCCTTCCAGGGAAAAGTGTTGTGGATTGTGTGTGCTCGACACTGCTGGCAGGGACAAATTAGGATGCTGGTGTTTTGTTTTGAGATTCTCTCCTTTGCATCATTACTCTCTCTAAAAAAAAAAGGATTTCTCATTAATGAGTCTGTTGAATTCAGAAGGAAAAGGCTGAGAAAACAACATTATTTTCTCAGTACCATTACGTGGTGCATGTGCAAGAAATCCTTTCCTGCTTACTCAGCGTGGGATAATTAAAATTACTTTCCCCACGTGTTTAATGTTGAGACATTGTGCATTTCCATATTTTTATGAAATTCTACTTGCTAGCACATGAGGGGAAGGTTATAGATAATCCCTGATAGCTCCAGGGGTCTCCATGGAGTTGTGCAAGGCTGAAAGTGCAACGTCCTGGGGTTTGCCATGAAGAGATCTTTTAGTGGGGGTGTAGATGAAAATGAGAAGTATTTTTGTGATGTGTGTGTTTCATTCACTTGTTTGTTTAAGAGAAAGCTTCCAGATGGCAAAGGAGGACAAATTGAGGTTGGTTTTTTTTAACAGTATGAAAGTTTAATTGTCTAAACTTTCAGCTCTTTGGGTTTTACCCTTCTCTCCTCCTGAAACCAGATTCCAGCGCACAGAGATCTTTTGGCACCTTTTAATTCTTCTCGGGTTTCTTTTTATTTCTATTTTCTGTGCATTAATATTTTTTTGCCATCAGTGTCGTCTAGCTGTCTCCTCAGACCTCTGATTCATGTGGCTGCTCCTGGTTTTAACCACAAGCACTTCCTGCTGGAGCATTCCTGGGCATCTCCCTCTCCTCACTGGTGGTTCGGGGGGCTCAGGATTCCTCCGACTCTGCACTTCTTTTCAGGACAGGGTTTCAACTATTCCACGGCTGGCTTGGCCTCTCTGTGGGAGTGAGAACAGCCTCTGGTTGTTCAGAAATAATGTCACTTAGCTCTTATTGCTTCCTTATGAGGAATTTGCATCTATGGAATACATAGGCACAGATTTCGTATTCCAGTGCCAGTAATTCCGAATGCCTCGGATTCGTTCTGCACCAAAAAACACAGAGTTGATTATTTCAGTAGGAGGATGTAGCTTTTCTGTGGACTCAACTTTGATAAAATGTCCTTTTTTAACTCACTCTGCAGCTGCAGGTTGTCTCAGGTGACTGAAGTGAAAGGAAATGAGTTTGAGGGATAGGAGGACAATGCTCAGCCCTTGGGCACTCGGGATTAGAAATTAGAAATAAGAATATATTTACTCCTTCTTTCTTGAGTAATAATGGACCTCTCCCAATCAGCAGAAGATCATTTTAACTGGGTAAAACTCAGAACATATTTAGTTTATCATTTATGTATTTATGTTTATACAGTCAGGAGAAAAGTGTCAGGGTTTGAACAATCCAAAAAGTGTTTCTATGCAATAAGGGTAGAAAGTTAGGTATTGATCTTTGCCAAACCTGGGTGATTTCCTTCTGGGGTTAGCTACACTAATTAATACCTGTAAATAAACTGTACCTTCACCTTGTGTGTTAGGGATTTGTGTGATCATGAGGAATTCCTTTTACTCTGGGTACGTTTCCTCCCTCTGAGGAAATTCCCTGCCATGAGATTGATTTTACTCCACCACAGTGACAAAAACAATGAAATACGAAGGGAGAGAAGCCACAAAGAGCTGAGCAGTCACTCCCAGGCACAGATATGGATGGAATAAACCAAATCCTTGCACTTTGCCCACTGAAATTCATAGATTCCCTAAAAGTGGTGTCCTTTTTAGACTCTGAGTTATTTCTGAGGCAAAAACCGAGGGCAAACTGTTGAGTGAAGAATTGCTCTCATTGTCTCAAGTTGGTATTGTTAATAATACATTCTGTATTTAATGTTTTATATAATATTACTGGATTTAAGTGGTGAGGTTATCCTCAAGCTACTTTTCACAATCCAAGTGTTTGAAGACAGGCAACTTTACTCAGCTAAAATAATCAATTTTACTACTCCTTCAAAAAGGAAAGCAAGCTGGGGTTTAGTCCCCAGAGAGACTTTATAATCCTAAGAAGCAGGAGGTAAAGGAGAAGGTAAAAAAGTGATGAACAAATCAGGTCTTTTCCTCCACCATCTGCTAAGTACCAGCAACTGCACGGTGAAAAATNTTACAGGCTCCACCATAGCTCTGTGAACAGAAATGTAATCTCCATCTCTTCTAAGCAGTCTTCCTCTCAAGAAGTCAGGAAAGTTGAGTTCCTACCTCACAAGTTTATAATCACAATCAGCTTTGCTACAAAAACCTTGAAATGAGACTTCAAACACTATGTTGGCAGGAAANGGACTTTCAGCACCAGATGAGTTCAGCTCTTCCTGCAGTTCCATTTACCATCACCTTTTATAGCTTTCAGTTGGCTTTTAACACTTGCTTCCCACATCCAACCTGAAAGATTTCATGCCTCAATTTAGCCCTTTCACTTAATTACCTAAAACACAAAGAGTAATTTTTGAGCACTTCTTTCCACCTGTCTCTTCAATGTCTGACATTTCAGTCAGGCTCTTCTCAGATGCTCTTGGAGGGACAAGGAATGAAAGGCACAAGGAGAGGGAGCTCAGTGGAAGTGTGTGGCTGTCACACGGCTGGGCAGAGGATGGCATCCAAACCAGAGATAAAAAACATCCAAAAAGTGTTTTTTTCTGAAATACCACGTCAGTCAGAGTGTGCAGTGTGAAATGCAGCAGAGCTCTGGGCACAGAATAAGGATGTGCATTATTCTGAAGGCACTTATATTCAAATTAACTTCTCTCTATAGGAATCTGTCCTTTCACCAAAAGGAAAGCACTTTCATGCACAATGTGCAGCTCTTCCTGCTCACTCTTCTGCTGTAAGATTAACTCAAACTTCTTATCTATCTATCAATCAGAACTTTTTCACTCTTTGGGAGGTGCAGAAGCTTCAAACTTGTTCCATAAAAGTCTCAAATTCCTGGAAGATCCCACCCAGAATTTTTGTAGAAGGAAAAATCCCACAGTGACAACTGCTGGAGGCCCAACCACAGCAACCTTGAGTTTCTGCTAACTCCATTCAAAAACTCTTCTTGTCCAAAAGTGACAGGATTTGGGAGGATGGGGGAGAAGAGGGCTTTTATTTCCTCAAAAGTGTCTCTATAGACAGACTCTTTTTTTTGGTTTTTTTCCTAAAGAACTTATTGAAAGGACAATGAGGATTTTGCCTCATTGCAGCACTTTAGTGAGTTCCCAACCCTGTTTTACATACCCAAAGGAATCCCAGTAATTCCTGTTCCATTTTCCCTTTCCTGCACTGCAGCAGTTCTGATCCCAGGCTGCTCAAACGTGGTTGGAGCGTGGCATTGGCTCTGAGGTGTCTTGGGTTTGTCAGAAGGATGTGCAGAAGAGTCCACGTGAGGGCTTTGGAGCTGTAAAGGTCAAGCTTTCAGCTCCAGTGGTTTAGAATCATAAAATAGAATTTAGAATACTAAAATAATAGAATAGATTAGAATAATATTAGAATAAAGCAGGGGAGAGCTGAGGTGGCTCTGGGCTCTGGGGCTGTCCCTGTCCCAGGGGTGACAGGCTGGGGTTACTTCCAGGTGTGTTGTTTTTCCTTTATTCTGCTTTTTTAGCTGGCTGCAGCAAAACAGAAATCCATTCTCAGTTCACCTGTGGCAATTCTTGCACTTTCACACCACCTGACAAAGATGTGCCTGTTTTTAAGAACTCCTCATTTTAGTGACTGTACCACTCTCTACATTTCCTGTTTTATATATCCTGATTTATTTTGAAGCTTCCAGAACTGCTGCATTAACTAATCAATTGTGTAACAATGATGATTTTCTGTTTGAATATTGGGATAAACCACTTAGAAATACCCCAGTTCAGCACTGCTGGTGCCACAGGTTTTGTTCCAGCCAGAACAAAACTTAGCCAAGAGTTTTCCATTAAATTTTCTCAAGCAAAGGAGGGAAGGTGATTTTCTGCAGGGGGTTGCTGTGAGATTAGGAAAGAAGGGTTTTTATCAACACCCTGTCACCACAAGTGCTAAAATTTGTATTCTGTAAGAGGAGACTGGGGCCAAGTGTGATAATGAGATGTTCAGCAGTGCCCATCTGCAGTCTGGGCTCGGTGTGAGACCAGAGATGAGGCTGCAAATCCCAGAAGGGGGCTGGAATTCCTGGGGAATTGTGCAGCCTGGCCAGCAAACACCACTGCAGCTCAGATTTGCCCCCACTTGGAGTCAGGCATCTGGAACTGGCCAAGAATTTAAACGTGAGCAAACAGAAAGCAAAATAAACAATGAGTTTGTGAGCAGAACCCCATCTACTGCAGTCACCTCAAGTCAAGTTGTGGTAAAATAATGCCAGGAGTACAAAAGAATCTCTGGAGAGAGGGTGTGGCCACGTTATTTCATTGCTTTCTTTGTGTCTGGAGGGCACAGAAGCTGAAGCCAACAGATTGTGGTCCACTCTTGGTACCTTGGAGGAGAATAATGGCACAAAATTCTGTCAAAGAGCTGCCAAGGAACCCAAGAACGCTTGGGTGGAACACTTTGGGTCCAGGAGCACCCAGATATGACAGAAATGTTCTTTAGATAGGGAACTAGACATCTGAGACACTCAACTCTTCTTGCAGAGAGGGAACAGAGTCAGCAGGCAAGGAGGATGAATAATCAACCTCGAAAAAGGAGAGGAATCTGCACAGAATTTGTCACAACAGACCAAAATTAATGAACCCCCTTAAGGCAACTCTGCACAGGGTGGGAAAGGTAGAATAGACACCTTGGAGAGAATTCTAAATTAAACATGGTCTGCTGGCTGCTGGTTTATATTGCTCACAAAACCTCCAAAATGTACAAGAGGTTGTGAAATCTCCCTCCATAATTTAGAGCATCTGTCCCATCTGTCCAGCATTGCCACCCTCCTTTTCCCTGCCTTGTTTTAACTAAACACGCTGGATTGTTCAGTGCTCTCAGAGATTTGCTTGCCACATTTGCTGATGGTGGAGCTTTGAGTCCCACCAACAAAGAGAGCAAATTAGCCTGCTTAAATATTCATGTATAGGGAAAATATTGTAATTTCTCAGGACATGTATGAGAGGAAGGAAGAAAGAAGGGTAGCACAGATTGAAGCTCTGATTGAAGCTCAGAGGTATCACTAATGCTGCCAAAAAGAGGCCAAAGTTATTGACTGACTGACATAAAATAATGTTTGGAAAGAATACATTTAATACCCAAATGTGTACCTTTACATACATGCTGACACTTTTAAAGCAGATTATTTTAGAGATAGTTCTGGGAAGAATGAAGGTTTTGCTTTCTTAGTGTTTCAATATTTGATTTGTTGGCTTCCAAGAGGAGTGGCAGTGGTTTGAAATCTGTGGGTATTCCACAGATCCCTGGGAGCAGGAACCATTTCTGCCATGGGCAACCATCCCTGCCAGTGCCTCCAGGGTGATTTCACGGCTCAGGAAATTGCCTTTAACCTGAACTCTTGAAGTCCTTTCCAAAGCAAGTCCCTGAGCAGCAAATATTCTGGGTTTAGCTGCTCATGCTGAGGGATTTGCCAGCTACACTCTCATGAAAATGCCAATATTCTTTGTCCTTTTCCCACTTACAGTTGCCTTCATTTTTCTCTAGTCTGAGTCCAAACAAAGAGGATCTGCTAGAGCTGTAACTCCATCTCACATATTTTGAGGTGGTCTGTATTGCATGGAAAAGGTTTGCACTCTGTGTTTGCAAAAGCTCTCCTGCTTTTCACTCCTTTCCAGGGATTTCCT
>VZUA01018000.1:0-10323 GCA_013401035.1 Horornis vulcanius | reverse complement strand
GAGCTATGTAACAGATTCTCCAGGAAAATACACTTTCAGTTTCTAACCCAGAGAAGCAAAGGAGAGCATATAATACTGATCTGCTCTTCAAACTGCTCTGGACTAGAAACTTGCTAATTAAGCTGCAGGCTTGTGACTGGTGAGTCCCAGCCAGCTGGGCTGGGTGCCTTCCCCTCAGAAAGCCCAAGAACTTTCTGCATCATAGTGAAAGGCAAACAGATGCTGACCCCTTGGCTTGATGGGGTTAGATTAGCCCCATTAGAAAAGGCTGCTTTGGCAAAAGATAATTGATTTTATCTCATCAAGTCACATATGTATGGCTATGGTCATCACAAAAGATAGTGATGCAATTTTCATACTCAAGCAAATATTTAAGTGCTTAGGCTTGGCTAACAACTTTCCTCAGCCTATTCTTCAGAAGAAAATGGTAATTTCAGGGACTGATGGAAACTGTGAATTCAAACAAAGGTGGGTGAGACGAGATTTCTTTTTACTGTACACATTTTTTTTTTTTAAATGGACATTATTATCCTTATAGTCTCGATACTGTTAACAGCTTTCCTGTGGCAAACTATTACTTGATCAGTTTATAACATTTAGAGCACAGCAATGATGACATAATTTTGTTGTAATGAAGATAAATATTGTCTCAGAATGTCAGAAGGCACCACATCACCCATTAAGTGTTATGATTTCAAAATACCCTAAAGAAAAGTCTTCTGGGCTAGTTGCAGGAAAATACACACACACACGTCTGATTTTGATTAAAATACAAGTTATTAAAAGGTTCAGTTCAGTCCAAATGCAGAATCAACTGTTCAGCCCCATAGATTTAAATGAAGAATAGGGGGAAAAAGCCCTCCTAGGACTCTCCATATTCTCCATGCACGGGCCAGACAATGATCTAATGACAGCAGTGACTTTGGGGATATTTGTTTATCTGCTCTGAGTCCAGTTAAGTGACTCAGAGGTAACGTGGCACTTCACCGACGTTCTTTGGACCATGTTGTGCTTGGAACTTTATCCTGAAGGAGGCTATTCATAGCAGGCATTCAGGAATGCTGCAGAAGGGGTAATTTGAAGATGGTTGCAAACACATTTGTGGATGCAAATGAGGCAGCCTCGAATCTTCATACCTTATCTCTGTAAAAAGAAAAGCAAATATGAAATGGTGGGGCAGGAGAACAGGAGAACTCCCAGAGCAGTGATGCCAGACTGATTCTTCATCCAGGCTACAGCAGGGGCCTCTTGATAGTTTTGATTGTTACACTCCTGACATCAATCAGGAGTGCAGAATCAGGCCCTTAGCACTGGCAGAGCAGTGCTCAATCTTCTCTGACCTCTCATTGGAAAGTATGCTTAGACACAAATGTAAGACACAGAAGATTAAGGAGATGGGGCTAGGAAGAGCAAAACTGAAGGAAAATATGCTATAAATTACTGGGTCATATAAAAAAGATTAAGTATAAAAGACAGCTTTCTTGTAATGTCCAGCTGTTTCTCCTAAATACTTCTAGCAAACCTACATGTGTATAGTTTTAGAATTGTACTGAGAGGGAATACTAGCACTTCACTGAAAAAAAAACCACTCAGTAGGATTGCTAGTGGTTCTGGAGCTGTAGTGCTGAAATCTGTCAGGATAGGACAGGAGTAATTTCAACAGTACTAAGTAGGTCTCCCACTGCTTTACTGTGGATTGATCAATTTTCACCCTTTCTTGCCTCTCTGCAGTCACATACAGATGTAAAACAGATTAAGGCTCTGTGGAAATAAAATAACAAAAAAAAACCAAAAAAACAAAACAACAAAAAAAAACAAACCACAAACAAACAAAAAAAAAAAAGACATCTAGGACTTTTTTGACTTCCCCTGCAATAAAGTGCAGGGAGAGGTGAATAAAGCCACACAAGAGACAGTAACAAAATGACAAAGGTCCTGACTGATAGTTTATTGAGATGACAACTCAGTGAGATTTTAGACATCTCTAGCATGAAGACTATTTTTGTCTTTTCACAAGTTAAAACCTAATGTACAGTCAAGACAACTGCCTGCCTATCTGTTGAAGCTTGTTTCTCCCTGTACCTCTCTCTAACAGAGCAGCGACTGACTGCAAAATAACCCTTCTTCTTTTTTATGTACTTTAGAACTTGAGTTTGACAATGCTTGAAAGGAAACCAAAGCAAAATAACAAACCATTATCAATATATTATTTATGCAGGATCCAAAAGCTAAGAAACATCACTAACAAGTCACTTAAATTTTCAGCCACAGATCTCGAGTATGGAAAACATCATTATAAATACCTGGCTGCTGGGAAAACAGTGCAATGGAACAACTGCACTGCGTGGTCTCAACGAGAAGAGTTTGATTGCTGCCTGTGCAGCAGTTCTTACCAGTGCAAAAGGAAAGCAAGAGGGTTTCGTTTGCCTTGGCAGCATTTTGTACTCCATTTCTTTTGGTGCAGAGCTCTGCACAAGCTCCAGACCGCAGAGGACTGATCTCTGGGCTCCAGCTCCCTGCTCAGTCCCTGACCTCTGGCACCAGGACTTTTGCCTCCCAGCTCAGAGTGCTGCTGCCTGGACCTTGCTGCACATGGTATCGAGGCTCTGGAATGCCTCAGAGTTGGCTTCAGACACAATAAAGATTACAAATTATAGAGCACAGTGGGAATAAAAGAGATGGGTTCCCTACTCTGACTATCCATCACTGTTTCCTATGTCTCTGGGCAAAGCTTTCTCAACAGCCCAAAGACAAAAATAGCTTGTACATATTTTTAAATGTTTTACTTTCCCACTCTTGGGCTAATAAAAGTCAGAAATAGAGAAGGCATTGATTTTATACTTTCTAAAGTCACTAGCATAAGAGGGCCCCTATAATTTATATTTTCAAAAGATAAAATATTGAAGAAAATAGTTAAGACATTTTTTAGCGCAAAATGCCTTTTATGCAAATTTCACTATTTTATCTACAGTATTTATATATTACAGTATCTAATTGCACAAAGCAATTAAACAAGCTTCTGCACAGTCATATGACAAGCGAGAATCAGTGAGGTTATATATTCGTTTCGAGGTTTAAAATGTGAAACTGACTGAAAGCTGGATGGTTTTGGAATTAAGAGAATGCTCACACTGAACCTGATCCTGTCAAACGATCTTAAGGTCTCAGAGATGCCAAACAGAATTTAAACCGAACAATTTCTGTGATGATAATGCCATAAGTCAGAGGAATATTAGATATTTCTAGGAGTTCTGGTTTGTGTCTTGTTGGCCAACTCCAGGATTTTGTCAGGGACTGTTGACTGCTGAAGGCACAATTGTCATTAGCTTGAGATAAAAGCTCCTAAGGTGATGGCTGCAGAGGGGGCAGAGAGAGAGCTGAGTTACAGATATGTACGTCTGGTAGTTTATTATTATTAAATATGAGAGAAGCCCTGAATGCATACACAGATTCCCACAGACACTAATGCACAAACCCATGTGTTTTAGAACAAGGCTTCCCTGACAGCATTTGTTGTACTTTGATGTCAGTCTCAGGAAATATGTTGGCAGCTCCTCCACACAAAAATCTATTTTCCACAAACAGCATATTCTGCCAGAATAAAATTCATCATCCAGACATACAAAGGACACAGGGCCAAGGGCCTTGAGTGACACACCAAAAACCTCAAAACACATGTCTGAGCTGCCACATGACTTGTATAACACTATTCACATACAGCATGAAACTGCAGCGCTGTAAACCACATCTTCATATTTTGCAACATCCTGTAAACTCATTGCAGGGAAACAATAACAGATACTAAAATGGTTTGGTGATGACAGAGCCCAGATAATTATTTTTTTTTCTTTCAAAGCATGGGTGGAGGGTGAATGGATGGGAAGTCAGTCCTTCTGTTCTGTCAACACTAAATACCCAAGTTGTGTATTTGTTAAGGAATAAAGGTATCTCAACTGCTGTTCTGTGGAAATAAAGCATTGCTGAAGTCATTAATTGGTGACTTGAGGCCACAGGTCATCTCTGGAATTGAGATAATTTCAAAGGAAGCCTTTTAATGATACAAGAAAAAAGGGCCACTGTGGGGCAATAGCTTAATAAAGTGAGGGGAAAAGAGGCTTTCATGGAATATTGATTTAGTTAATTCTCCAGGATCCAAATGGAAAGATACATCTCATACCCAAGCCAAATGGATTTGTGAACTAGATAAGAATTATCAATATAATCTCTTCTCAGTTTATTTTTTGTCCTGTTTTTCAACACTGGGAGAAAAATTTAGAAAGTGTTCATTAAATTAATAAGTACTGAGGTGCTTTGCTTTATCTTTTGTCTTGATGGGTAATTGGTGAGAAGGCAGCAATTCCTGCAGGCTTTATGGTCCTGCAAATAAACCAGCAATACCCCAAAACTCAGCATCTAAAGTCTACAGAAGAGGAGAATTCAGCTCTGTTTTCAAGTCTCAGATTAATAAATCTTTTTGGTGGTTTTATGACTAATGTAAGACTGAAAGAAGGCAAATTCCATCTGTGGTTCATCTGAGCAGGAGCAAACACACAGTAACAGTAATATATCATGAAAAAAGTGTTGGGCAATTTAACTTGAGTTCTATGGTATTTTAAAGGCAGGAAGTATATTTGTGAAAATGCCCTTTTTCTTTAATCAGAAAAATCAATATATGTGGAACAAGGAGAATATTTATCTTTGAAAAAAGAGCATGAGAGATTTGCACAGAGCACTTCTGCCTCTCCAGCCCAGAGCTGCTTTACCTCCCAACACAAAGGAATGTATTTATGCATGGCATGAGCAGCCTCCTTGCACAGCAGTTGTGCCTCCTTGTCCCAGCCCAAGTTATCTCAGCACACGTGTGCAGGAGGGTTTTGCAGCCTGAAACCACCAGTGCCCAGCCCAGCTCTTGCCCCTCCCTGTGCTCCTCTTGGTCAGCCTCGTACCTGAGCTATATCCACACAATGAGGAACTTGCAGCATCCTGATTGTATTAATTTGTATCAGAAATTATTATTGGACTCCTGGGGACTTTGGACAGTACTTTGCTCAAGGGGGATTTATTCTCCTTGCAGCAGCCAACTCCATGGTGGCTTCTTTGAGAGGCTCTGTTATTGAGAGCTGCAGCAATTCCTGTGACAATATATCAGGGGTAAATTCTCTTTTGATACTGTTGGAAAATTCTTGCCAACCTGACACTACATATTAAAGGGCTCACAAAAACAAAAGGTAGAAATGAGATTCAACAGGATATTAATACCCTGTAGCTGAGGAAATGATATTTCCTTTTGATTTAACTTTTTGCTTTGTGAATTAGCCAAAATCTGCAGCCCTGCACAAAGAGCTTTCCAAGTTCTCCCCAAAGCACCAGCAGTGGCCTTCTTCTCCCCTGGTACGTGGTGACAACAACCGCCTCCAGTGCCTCTCCCACTAAAAACTCTTCAGAAACCTGTCAAGTTTAAAATGAGGCAGGTCTGCTTCCTTCTACATCTCCCCCCATATCATTTATTCATCCTATTATTTTCCAAAGCAGCAACTATTAGTTTGTGATTAGCACAACCCAACAGCCTACAGATGTGAAGAAAAGGTTTAAAACATGAAAAAGGCTTTCCACAGTGCAATTACCTTCTGTTTCTGCTGCACGCTCAGATCTTCTCTTTATTTTCCTACTTTCTTTCATTGCTACAGGAAGTATTCAAGTGCATAGTTCCAAAAAACCTGAATAAACACTACCTGGACAGAGACATCTGGACAGAGCCACACCTCTGCTGTCTCCTGTGTTTTCAAGGAAGGCAGACTGAAACACCTGGGCCTGTTAAACACCACAAATTTACTGACAACATCTGAAAAGACTGAAAGTGTTTCTATTGCATGACATACTCTGGTGGGCTGAGGATGCTTTGCTTACACAAGAAACCCTTGCTGAGCCACTGTGACTTGTTAGTGCCTCACACTCTGGGGTTTGAACTGGCACGTGGCTGCTGAGGCTTGTACATTGAGGTCCACATGGGGTGAAAGTAATTGTCCTTCAAATAAGGTTCTATCACTTTGTTGAGAAACCACCTACATTGAGGAAGAAATAACTTTGTAAGAAGTTTTCACAAACTGAAATTCTCTCCCTGTCTTCAAAGACAAGAAAATTGATTCCTGCAGCCAAACCTGCATTCTAGAGCACAGTTCCAGTGCTGTGCATGGCCCCTGGCTCCCCCAGGGAGAGCTCCTGCTCTGACTCCTGGGCTCCACCAAGGCACCCCATGGCTCCATGGGTGGGACAAGGGTCCACTGCACACACCAGGCTGTTCTTTTGTCTCCCTGCAGCACCTCCAGCAGAGGGTGATCCCTTTGTCCAACAAGTCTGAGGAGGGCCCTTTTGGTTATGTCTAGGCAGCCCCATGACATAATGGAAGAACCACTTCAGGAATAATGTGCCAACATACGTCTGTTAACTGGATCCTCGCTAAAATCCACATATTGGCATGAGAGGTGCATGCACAGACACACATATTGAACAGAAACCCATCTGTATGGATGATCTTCAGGGACTGACTTTTAAAAAGCATTAGGTTGCAGTATTTGTACATTATCCAGGCTCAATTTAATTCAGATTTTGGAGTGCTTGGATGGCACAAATTAGCTGGTCTGCATGCCAGCAGCCGTCACTAGTGTAACAGCAGAGCCAAATTGGGGAAACATTAAGAAGCACTCTTTGTGTACATAATTGTGTGTTTACAAATGAGCCATTTGAATATTATATAGTTAGTCCTGTGCAACACGGAGATGGGAGTCATAAGAGTAAGAAAATTTGGCATCCTGGTTTGAAACTCTAGCCAAAACCATCATTTAATCCAGACAAAGAAAAAGATCGACCAATTATGCCAGTAAGTTTGAAACAGCACTATAAAAAGAAAAAGTGACATGGCATAGGTTTGTGGTTCCCAGCTAATGGAGCTAAAACCTAGCATCAGATGGTTTGTATTTTACATTATTGTCCAACAAAAATAAATCATCAAAAACATGGCAGATTCAAGCCTAACTGGCAAGACATACCATTAAAAAAAGCAGCTAGTGGTTGAAGTGAAAATTAAGAAGTGCTGTTCATTCTCCCAGAAATGCTAGGGCTAACCAGAAGAACCAGCTCACCCTTACAGGCTCTGCAGCTGATTCTCTTATTTTCTGTAAGCAAAAGGCTGCAATGCCATAGCTGAGTTCTGCTCCAGAAAGACTTTGCTTCCTGATATTCAGAGATTAACATGTTAAGTGCATTATGTACTCTATTTACATAATTATTGTATTATGGCACAGTTAAAATTTTGTTGGCATTTCTATTGCAACCCCGAGTTTCACAGCCTGTAGTTGTGATTAGACATTATGTCCAGATGACCATCTTTACAGGGGTCAGGGAAAGGGGAGATTTTGTGTTTATTTTTAAAACATATTTCAGATTTCCAAAAGAAACAACAGGCTGCCAAAGGCACAGCAGTCTAATCAATATGTCAGTACTGGCAGGGAACAAGTATTCTTCCAAGAGGAACTGATCTTTCAAATGTGAGAATTGACAGATGCTCAAATGTCTTTATTATTCCTCACATTGCGATCAACCTCAAACATTCACATATCATGACCTGGGTCCCAAAATTAGAAGCTTTCCTTAAAAATCACAGGACCTAAAGATTACAAATTTAGAGATCATTTTATATTCCTTTATTTTTTTGAAGCTATCAACTTCAACATTATCTAGTTTTTCTTGGCATTGTATGGGTTATACATTTCCTAACCAAAGATTTCTCCTTCCTTTGAATGCAGGAGATAGACCTACTAAGTAAGAGTCATGATAAAGGCAAGGAAGTTTCCAGCCCTGTGTTACACTACATTCTAGTTTTCTATTCCATGGGGGTTTTTTACCTGTCAGAAGAATAAAAGTAGCCATTTCAAACATTTTCTAGTCTGTATTCCCAAACACTGAATTTCTTTCCAGAAGCCTGGCTGGCTGTGCTTTCTTTTGGGCCAGTATGACTTGTGAGGCAGCACTTTCAGTGCAGCCCTGGAGCTCTGAAGGCTTCTTTTCCCCATGGCTCTGCAACAGCTGCTCAACTTTATCAGAATAAAATAATCATTGGGTCATAGACTATGGAGTTTCATCAGTTGGATGCATTTAGTTTCTACCACAGGCTGATGCAGAAGGATCAGGGAATCCAGAAAGCCTTCCAGGCAGGGTTTTCCCAGCCAAATTCTGTGCTAGTTTCTTTCATGGTCCTGGCATCACAAGCTACTCACAGCCCTGAGCATCCCTGATCCCTGCTCTCCTGGCCACTGCAGGATAGCACAGTGACTCCAGGATTTCACCCCTTGCATTTCCCTGCCTGCATTGAAGGCCCACTGTTACAGCTGCTCTACTGCTGAGTCTCCACCAGCAATTCCCTTGCAGCAACTAAAGCAGAGCATTGGCTTGAAGTGTTTGCATCAGATCTCCTCCCTTCCTTGCTAGAGCCCTGATGGGGATTTAATGTAAATTTAAATGGCCACATCAAAAACTCCTACAAGCTTTACTTTAAATTGCTAGCATAGACAGTGCCTTGCTCCAGCTGACTTGGCAGCTCTCATTTTGAGCACAGGGCAACCAGACGTGACTCGGGGCCAGACTCCCAAATGTGGTCAGGTGTCTGTAAGAGCAGGAAAATGTCTACATGCATTTGAAAAACAATTCAATTGAGTATTTTAACCTCCAATTGTAGTCTATAGGATTCTAAATCCCAGTGACCCTCAGTGAGACTCAGGCTTCTCAGTATCTTTGTTGCTTTATTGAGAATGATCCTAATGACCATATTTTGAATGACATTTGGTCTTAACTCTCATCTGGCCCTAAGCCATGGAGGCATCTCCATGTCATCTTTGACATTTTTACCTGCCCCCTTTTCTAACTAGAATGGAAAAATGAAGGGGTGACATATTTTATAATGAAAAATAAGATCCTGTATAAATGGAAAAAGATCATAAAAGAATGCCAGGGTTGTCCTGCAGCACAGTCCACTTCACATAGATCTCAGATTCCTACACACTCTCACTCAGAGAAATGACTAAATGAAACCTTTATTCATAATTTTTCTATAAAAAGTTATTTATTCAGAATACAAAAAAAATCTTTCTGCCCATAAACCTTGTGTCAATCAGGTTTGGTTCAAAAAAAAAAAAAAGAAAAGTGTTTTGGCTTATGTCACATCCTAGATCTTTGTTGCAAGGAAGTGTTTATGCATAAATTATAAAGTTCTGAAAATAAGTGGTTATAGTAGGAATGAAAACAATCCAGACCATTACCTGTAATGGCAGACTGGGACAGTGTTGACACATACACACACATTTCACATTTATTGACAAGTTGCAGCGTTTACCAATTTCTAGTTTTCTGAAGTTGGAAAGTCTGCAGCATATGTGGAGCCAAAGGCTAAGGGCAATATTTCACCACTGAGGTAACTATCCTAACCCATGAATTTACCTGGCAGTAGATCATCTTAAGATAAATCATGTGGTGAGACTACATCAAGGAGTGGTTCTTTCAATCCCCAAGATTACCATAAATTATACACATTGCACTATGCAGAGAGAGGTAAAAATCTGTAATATGCTGAAGCATCTCACCGTGCTAAAGTAAACACCTGCCTTGTTTGGATTAACAGCAAAGTGATCCAACAAATTTAGAGCAAACTTGGCCATTCTCCACTCAACCAAACACTTATGAACCTTCAGTTAGTTTATCCTTCCAACATATTATGGAAATATTAGTATTTGCCGCTCTGAAAAATACTTTTTTTGGCATCTTCATATCCCATCCGTATTCTAAGATAAACACTGACAGCTGATGGTATTCAGGAACATTGCCATATGTTCCCCTAGAAATAGAATTCTGAAATATGGCTGTTATCCACCAATTGGCATATTTACTAATTAGTACAAAATTGCTCAAATACACTAATTTCTCCCTCAAGGGAGAATCCCTCTGAAGAATTCTCATGTGATGCATCAGAATCTCCTACTCACGACTTACACACTCTCACAGTTTCTGATTTAATGGTTAACACAAAGAATAAGAAAAAGCTCTTCTAGGGAGCAAAGTCAAACTATGTATCTTCAATACCTATTTTTTCCAGACAAGCAAGGCAAATGGCACTCACAGAGTTAATATTTGAATGTCTTTTCTAAAAAAACAGCTTCAATTTTTTTTGGTCTTTTGTGCAAGTTTAATAAAATAAATTTTGAATATCAATGGAGTACATTCTATTTTTCTTGGCATTTCTCTGCCTTGCTATGTCCTTCTATTGCAGGAGTCATG
>VZUA01017994.1:21568-35246 GCA_013401035.1 Horornis vulcanius | reverse complement strand
AGAGAGAAAGAGAATAGGTTTGTGAAGGGTGCTGAAATTTGTTAGGCTCTTCAGATCTAAGGAAAGATAAACCTCAGGGAAAAGTTAGATAGGCATATATTTCTTTAATTGGTTTCAAGCGTGCTTTCTTTGGAGTGTCTGTACTAAATAAAGATTCTGTTTCAAGAAATTTGTTTGGTCATAGTATCAACCACTGTCATTGATTTCAGAGAGAGAAGAGTAAGTCAAACCTTCAAAATTAGTCCTAGTATTCTGGGACTGTATATGAGAACATTGCTTGAAGCTGAGCGTCCCAAATTTTTCCAAGAGTTATTTGGTCTGTATTGTATGTGTACATTGATATTTTGATCTTGGCCCACCTTGAGGTTGGCTTCACCCACGCCTGTCTGCATAAGATGTGCTTTCCCCATCTGCACTGCACCAAAGCCTTTATATTGTACCAAAGTAACTCCTACTGCAATTTTTTTTCTTCTGAAGCAAACCCATTAAGATCTCCCCTCTGTCAATAGGGATCTTCTTCCAGCTATATCCTTCTTTGCAGGAAGCATAGTGGATAAAAAAGAGGCAGAAAATATGAAAAATGGATTGCAGTTGATGGGCGGCATCTTCATCATTTCCCTTCAGCAAGGACAGCATAGAAGAATCACTCTGGAGCCAATGTCTGCAATGTCTACTTCTCTCACTTCTGCTCCACTCTTCAAGGGGAGCTTTGCACTCATTCCTCAAGAGATACCTGACCAGTGATAGTTCAGTCATTCAACCAAAGGTTTTGCACTGTTTCTTAGCTAAAGTTAGAAAAAAACATAATTCTTNTGGAAAAGAATTCTTCTCTTCAATTTGACAGTTAAAATTAAATAAATATAATTTCACAAATGAAAGATTTTAAAAGTCACAGTAATTTAAAAAAATCTGTGATAAATTGCAGCTCACTAAACTAGTGCAAATAGTCATTTACTAAAGGAAAATAAAAGAAAAGCAAAGCCCTATTTAATATTCAGTGAATCATTAAAAAAATAGGTTACCTATATTAATAACATAAGAACCTCCAAAACAGCTAGAATGAAAAACAGAAGTCATAGAATAGCAAGTCAGCCTAGTACGATTCTCATGAAAAAAAGAAAAAAAGCCTGAAATATCTGAAAAAAACCCCACAATCTGAAAATAAGAATAATGTAGTGCTATTTCTCTGTCTATCAATGATACCCTAAATATGTCTTTTTCCCTATTTGTCTGTAGCTTATATAACAAAAAGCAGAGTATTCAGGCTAGACATAAGTATAAAGGCAGAATCATGCAGCCTAGCTAGGCTTTCTGTTTCTTTCTCAAACCCTTGTTTCTGAAAAACAGAATGACGGAAAAAAATCTTAAATGGCTTATTATATATTACATCTTACGAAAGCAGTGCCACTAAATGGGTGAGTTTTTTCCGTGCTGAAAGTGTCAGTGCTTTGGCGCGCTAATCCATCTAGGAGAGGAAGGACTGGCTGCCCTGGCGCCAGCAGAGGGAGCATAGAGCATTGCTTTTTGTGGGCTTCAAACCTGCAAGGGAAGCTTTGTCCTCTTCCTGTTCCAATTTTTCCTCCCAGTTAAATGTTTCTAAAACCTAATGATTGCATATTCGTGCTAAAAGCACCTTTAATGCATCACAAATGCAGCTGTGAGGTAACACAAGTGTCAGATTGCTGTAGGATAATTAACTTTTAACATCTGGAACACCAAGGTATACACAGGTAGGGAATTTCACCAAGACAAGACCTAAGATGTCCCAGGGCATGGTGGCTAAATTGTGTAACAGAAATGAGTCTTCAAATCATCTGCACTTAGTGGCACAGCACGTGCTCAGGCACAGCAGCCACTGCACAGAGGGGAGATGCTGCTCTACCAAGGGCATGTTCGTGCACATCTGCATGTCCAACACACCTGTGCCAAACCGGCTACGGAATGGGTGTGACCTGGGCTTGGCAAGAATTAATTAGCTAATGAGCCTTATCTTCCTGTCCTTACTCAGGTGAAACTTCCATGTGTCTGAAGCCAAGTAACTGCAGAATTTATGAGGATGAAACACATGATGTCTGTGCTACTTGTGCAGCTGATAACAGCAGGACCTGTTCACCCCCTGACTCCAGACGGAGGAAAATTGTGTGTTAAGCCTGCATTTGAAAAGCCATACAAAGGACTCCAAAAACTTAAAGACTGAGTCAATGAAGGCCTTTTTTTTTCCTCATGATTCTCATTATTGGATTCTTATAAAATTGGATCCCACTTTACCGTGCCTTCAGAAGAAATCCTGTTAAAGCAAACAGCAGCACTCGGCATCTCACATGTTTTATTCCCAAGTAAAAAGCTCATTGCAAAATGTAGCAGACAGACACATCCCTCGGCTCCCTGACTCTCCTGAAAAGAGTCTGGAACCATAAAGCTTCCAGAATCAGATTTTCATAAGTTGAAGCCTAAGGTTGTAGAGGAACTTCTCATGCCCAGTTACAATTGCATATGTATAGCTGGGTTTTGTACATACAAATGGAGCCTGTACGCTAGTGCATGGCTCAAAGGAATGCAGCTGTACAAAAATACACATGAGTCTCAGTTTTTGTTTTATGAGGTAAATTAAGTGAAAGGGGAAGATGAAGGTGATGGGAAAAAGATGAAATTCAGACCTCATCAAAGTCAAAGGCAGTTTTCTTATAGACTTCAAAAGATTCAAAACTTCACCTGCTACATTTATGTCCTACTGAACCCAGAGATATGCTCAAAAACAGGTTTCAACCTTTAATTCATTTGGCAGCCCAACTTCTTCCTGGTTGAATGGTGGAAGCACTGACAAGAATCTCAAAAGAAAATTTTACTGTGATCTAAATCAGTAGTTACCAACTTTTTCTGGCTGTCTGGGCAAATACCTCCTTTTAGGAGCCAGTGAGGGCCTTCTACCCCAGCACTTACGACTCACATAGCCAAAGCTAGAATGTTCATGGAGTTCTCCATTGGGCTGGCATGCAAACTAGCACCATGTTTCCCAGAAACTGTGAATTTGCTATGCAATTCATTCCCAAGCTAGTCCTGCAGCTACTCCTGAGAGTAGGTTACAAGATGGAAAAATTGAGCTTGCAGGCTGTATTTAGCCTATACCTTGCAGAATAGATGTTTTTCCTCCAAGTTCATGCTGTTTACACTGATCAGACTAAGGACCATTAACTGTCTATCTACAGTGGCTTACATCTTTCTTTAGGGAAGAAGAGTGGGGGGAAAGGTGAGAAAAATTCCCCTCCTGTTGTCAAATTTAACCTTGGTCTATGCAAGTCCAACATTGCTGACACTGCTGGAATTACGAACTTAGTAAAATCCTAGCCACAATAAACTTGATAGCAAAACTCCCTTTGACTTTATTAGAGTCTGGATTTCACAACAAGTGTTAAGGGAGTGTGACTGCAAGACTGAGGCAAAGGCAAAGTAAAAGCAAGAACAGTTTCCTCACTGCAATCCAGAGAAAACGCATGGTTCTCCAGGCAATAAGGCAAGCAAGAAAAACATAAATAAATATATAAATTTAAAAAATTGATCCCTTCTTCAGACAGTTACTGGATCTTGGCACTTTTTTCTCCCATCTTGTCGTCTACAGACACCTGTCCAGCTGCACTTTCTTCACACTTGACTGCCCAGTTAAGCTTCTCTGTCAGCCTTGCTGTCACTCCTCTTTCAGCATGTCAGCTTTCCTGCCATCTTGATGTCACTTTTTTATATGGCAGGATTCACAGCCCTAGCTCACAGACCTGTTTGTACATCGGAAGAAAAATATTTGTCATACTTGCTTCTCATCTCCCATTAAAAATGAGCTTAGCTAAGTAGGAAAAGCCTGTCAGGAAAGTACTGACAATGAGTTTCTCTCCCAGCAGTGTTCCAAAACACTGGATTTTTTCTTCTGCCTACCCAAAGAGATGGGAAGAATTGAGAAGTGAAGGATTCAGCTATGCTAGGGAATAAGCATACATATTCTGTAATGGCTTTTCAAGTGCTCTTCTACATGTAGGTCAGTGAACAGCAGAGGGTTTTGTCCTGATTATTGTTTGGTTGTGGGATTCTTTTTCTCCACTGAGCTAATGGTGGATAAGCAATCATTTTGCACTGCTGGGCAAAGGCAATAGCAAACATGTTAACTGAGCACTTTTATACTGCTCCTCAGCACAAGAGGCATACCTCAAAGCCCCCAAGGTAGCAGGTTCTAAAATGCCATTCATTTTAACAGAAAACATTGCTATATTCACAGTATGAGCAGATTTTAGGTTACTTGGTATAACGTGACATATGAGAATATGTAATTCTTGGTCACATTAAAGGAGTCAGAAAACAGGTTTTTACAGCAAAAGCTTTCCATCATGGGTTCCCTTTGCAGGACAAGGATAACCTCTGACTTCCATATGGTGCTGGATTCTCAGAGGATGAAAGTGAGCAATGGTAAATCACCCCAGATGAGTATCTCCTCCTCAACATAATAAGCAGTTTATGTATCCGGCTGCAAAAGTGTTCTAGGAAGTTGCCAAACAGGAAGAAGATCCTTGCCTGGAGTAATCTGCAAGCTAAAGGCTGGATCCTACCAAAGCATCTGGTCTGAGGTTTTGAACAGCTTTTACTCCCATAAGATTTCAAAAGATATTTAGGAGGGCCATGTCTTACAGCATGCTGGAAAGTTTGGCTAAAATTGCCTGTAAACTAGTCTCAGGCACTTAGCAAGTCTGTGTTACCTTAGCCTTTAAACTTCGTCAGAAATGTGATGAGGATAGACGAACTGAAACTACACCCACAAGGAGACAAAATTATATTAACAGACATAAAAACATATCATATTGCAAGTGAAAGACAGACAGTAACAACCCTCAAAAAAATTTAAAATATGCAAATTTCTTTCCCAGGGCCTGACCTACCAGTGCAATGCTGTTCAATGGATGGGTTAATGTCATGGAATAGACTGCAGATCACAGACTTAAACTTGCTGCCACACATCTCCTTTCTCATGATCATGTTTTTCAATTAAATATTCTCTGGCCACCCCTAAGGCAACAGCGATATTCTCTATATATTGTTAATAGGTGTCATGATAAAGAAATAAGAACATTTAAGAGAATTTAAAGCTGCTGCACATTAGCTAGTTCTTTCTTTTTGGGGGCTTGATTTTCACAGACCCAAACCTCCACAAAAGTTTGATTTTCTCCTTACTTCATCTCTCAGCTTTTCTGTCAGTTTTTTTTAAGAGTTACATTTCTGGCTAGAATACAATGTTTTAGTCACAGTGTACATTACAGAACATTGCAAAGAATATTTGACCCCTGCTTTTTATTTCTTAAGTGTATCATCATCAGTTCCAAGCACTGAATATATTGACAGAAATGGGCACTGCTAAACGGCAACACTAAGCCTAACAGATCTGGATTTTAGTTAGTTAGCATGCACTAACTACCTCGTGTGATGGCAGGAAATGACAGCTCTAAGGCTGAAATCAGATCCAGGCAGGTGGGCTGCTAAAGAGGGTTGCTGCAAACACAAATGTTGGCCCTTGTGGCTCCAGCTGCAGCAACAGAGCCTGAGGTTGCAGAGGCCTTAGGAGAAAAACCTGCATTTGTATTTAAAATTTAATGCATCTAACACATTATTATGCACACACATCCTATGTGATGTATCACGCATGGTGATGCATCAATACTGCCTGCATCAGATAGTTAAGGGCACTAAGTACGGAGATAGAGACTTGCCTACGATGAGACACGTCAGTAATTCTCAGGTTCAGAGTTTCTGTTCCCTAAATAAATTGATGGGCTAAGTCCATGACATCTTTTTGAACTCCAGGATAGAGTTCCCGTGAAAGAGAAGAATCAGAGTGAACCGCTTTTCCTTGCAAACCACGCAGATCACTTCCCTTGCTGGTAAGGAAGACAAGGGATGAGTTACCCCGTCATTGGAGCAGATGCAGAAACCAGTGCAAATGAGGAGATAAAAAGCCAAAGCCCAAGGATTGGCTAATAGAGAAAGAAGTGTTGTAATTGCTAAATCACCCAAACTGCTTTGCCAAACTTTGACACGCTTGATTTCCTGTGCTTAAATAATTTTTAGGCTTAAAAAAAAAAGAGGGGGGGAGCGGGGGGGGATGGGGAGGGGAAGTGCAGAAAAATAACCAGCTGTTCCTTGTATAGTGCAGGAAACACGTATGATTTATTGCTTTAAGGTTATTTTTGAAGGGGCTGCCTGTGGCAGCCGGAGTGCCGGAGAAGTCACTGAGGCCTGTCCACTTGAAGGGCTCAAACTGTTTCCTGAACAGCCCTTCTTCACTCGTCACCTCCGACAGCTCCCATTGACAACGTGTGACTGGGGCCCCGGAGTGTTTTAAAGCCGCGGGGGGCCGGGGCGGACAATGGGGCTGTCAATTACCTTTTCCCCCGTTGTGAAAGGGGCCGGCGAACAATGTGCGGGCGGCGGGGGGCTGTGCCGCCGCTCCGAGCCCGCCGCCCCCGCCGGGACAAGGTGCCGGCCGTGCCGCCCGGCCAGCCCCGAGCGGCCGGCGCTGGAGGGCAGCGGCTGCCCCACATCCCCAGCCCCATGTCCATCCCCATCCCCGCTCCCCATCCCGCTCCCGGGGGGGAACGCCCAGGCTGCGCTACCTAGATTGTGCCTTTAAAAACTTCCTGTGTGCCTTGACGGCTTGCTGAGAGGACTGTCCATCATACAGGCGCTTTGTCTGGCAGTCACTGCCATTTGAATTTGACTGACTGAGGAAGCCCGAGTTATTTGTAAAGAACAACAAGGCTTTTCATTCATAATTTCAGTGGGGGGACAGGGTGCTAATGACTGAGCTTGAATAACCAGGGAATGCGGTATTCAAGGCAGGAAGAAGCCCAACTGGCTGCCAAATGAGAGGAAGGGAGGGGAGGGGGATGTAGGTGAAAGTGCTTGTGTGAAAAGGCAAACAATGAAATAGGGATCACACGCATGTATACAAATACAAATCAGGTTCTCAAAAGGTGAGACAGAAGCAGGAAGGAGAGCGGAGGAAATTCCCGTTTCTATTTCATTGACTTGCCTTCAGAACCAGCTTCTGCAATGCTAAATCCGAGAGGGTCTCAGCAAAAGGCAGCTCTCTTCCCTCCTGCCTCTCTCTCACCACAGAGAAAAACCTTTCCCTCTCCTAGTCCTTTTTACTGCTGAAAAAATGCTCGGGTTTGAAGTTGGGCTGTATGAAGATTTTGCTTTTGCAGGTTAAGCTCCAGCTTAGACCGAGCTTGAAAGTACTACTACTTGCCCGGGCTGTGGCCCAGCATCTACCATCTGTACATATAATTTTACATATTGACCATCTAATTTAGGCATATATTTAGACGTATATTCTCTAACTCTGCAAAGACTTTGTCTTCACAGAAATCAAACTTTACCTGATGCAAAAGCTATTCAACTAAATAAAGGTTGTTGCCTTTATTTCTATTGTCTTCATTGGGATTTTGAATAAGGCGTTAACAGAAATTTCCTTAGCTGAAATGGATTTTATAGAGCCATAATTTGTGTCCCTGTGGAGAAAACAAATCTACAGAGCTAAGAAAGAAAAGGAAAATTGAACAGCACATACTTTGGAAAACACAACTGCTTTGACACAACGTAAACCATCAGAACTGGATATAATTTATGCCAATTTGAATTGCACTGTGAGTAAGCAGCAATAAGAAAACTCAAAATATGTTAAACGCTTTAAACACTTAACCTCAAGAATGAAGGAAGTTTTCCAGTGGGCTTATTTTGCAAGCTAGCTCTGTCAGATGCAGTGGATTTATTGTCTATGTTTGTAATGCAATTTCCAATGCTTCCTTTAACTTTCATTAATTAGAACACCATCCTTGGAGCTGCTCTGGACAGCTGGATTCTCTCCCCGGCCTGGAGCACATAAGACTTTCACTCAGGCTCCAGAAGGAGTCAGGGGCTTATTTTGGAGGAACAGCTCCAAGATTCAGCTTCTCTGTTAATTTCTATTATTTCTTCTCTGTTAATTTCATCTATGGGACTTTTGAAAGTAATAGACCTGCTTAAAATACAGGAAAAGATGATTAAAAACCACAAATGAGATAGGAGTAACTACACCAGATGCAGAGATGGAAGTTTAGAGGAACTCTTTAATCAAGGGGTGGGAGTGGACGCGCCTGCTGAGATAACCGTGTTTAGATAATAAAACATTTCATCCTCTTCCCTCTTGAAGTAAGATAATTGTCTAACAGTTCATACTTTTTTAACGTGTTCCAATTCTATCAGACACAGATTCTGAAATTTTGGTTGTGCAGAAAGACTCTGGAGGTCAGAAGGAAATTAACATCTTGGGCCTCCATGGGAAGCAGCATGTACACAGCACAGAGACTGGACTGGGACCTGAGAGTCCTAGTTCTTGCTTTTGCGATAAATTCCTCTTTCTTTCTTCCCTTTTTTTTCTCACCTCTAAAATGGGCAGTGACATCTCCTGAAAACTAGTTTGAGATCTGTGGAGGAAACTGTGGTAGAATATCCAGCATTTTAATTATTGTCATTGATATTGCTATTATAATCAGGAAAAAAAAAAGACAGTAGAGGTCTGACAGCATGATCAGGGTATTTCACAATTTTAATTTTTTTTTTTTTTTGATTGCTGCAACCATATAAACAGTATTTTATTTTTATTGTGTTCTGATTTTCAGGCAAGTGATGGGGAAACACCAGTTTTTATTTTCCTTTTTGTGCAAAATTCATTAGTCTTCAGGAAATTATTCTGTTCTGCATACATCACCTCTGCTTTCAGGATGTGCTTGTATGCTTGTATTCAGATGAACACAAGTCTTTCACAACTGAGAAAAACAAAAATAATCTCAGTAAAGAGGATAAACCTGATTTTATATATATATTTGCTCAGTCTCCTTCCTTTGGTTTGCAGCAAAATATGTAAGTCTGACTTGTACATATGCCTTGACTGACTTTCAAAATTCATGCTACTAATTGCTAATCTCTAGGAGTATGTTTTGAACTCCAGCCTCCAATGCAGAAAAAAACCTTATGTTCTGGGGGCAGAGTGGCCACCACAGCATGGAGTTCCATGAGGCTGCCTTGCACTTCTGAATGAGGAGGCATCTTCCAACTCCACTGCTCACAGTACCCAAGATATTCATTTACCTTTCTACTACATTGCAGTTTAGAGCTAGTTCAGGTATCTCTACATCAGTGGTTTTCTAACTATGATCTGTGAATTCCTATGGACCACTTCTAAATGGGAGGTCTCATAATTTACAATTTTCTAAAAAAGTCTGTGCTTCCCTGATGTTTGGGTGGTTTTTTTGTTGTTGTTTTTTTTTGGTGTTTTTTTTTTTCCCTCTTCTAAAGCATATGAAAAGTCTACAGACTGAAGAAATTTGAAAACTACTTATCACATCTCTACTGTTGCAAACCACGGTAGAGATGTGATAAATCTCTTCATAAAAGCCATCTTTCAAATTTCCCGTAACTTCTAACATTGACCTCTTCCATTTCTTCTGTGTGATTTTAATCCCAGGTCAACACATAAATGTCTGTATCCTGCTGCAAAATATTTTGGGAATTTCCAAGCTAGCACTTATTAACATTTTAATAGGCAATCAGTTGATTTTGCATAAAATTCTAGTATAGTCAAGCCCAGTGTTATCTAGCTTCTAACTGAATGAATCTAGAAAGTGCAGTGCTTCAAACACTAACAGACAAGGCCTGTCTGTGCTGTCATTCTCATGATTAATTCTACCAGAGAAATCAAAAATATTAAGAGGAATACCTTACCAAAAAACAAATACACCATATACACCATAAAAAGCCTGCTATAATACCAGCTTAGCAAATAAACTTCACTTAGTCCTAATCCATGCCAAATTGTCCCATCTATTAACATTTGGTCTCAAGGTATTTGAGAAGAGAGAATTAATTATAAAATGCATTGTATAACCTAGGAAGGTTTATAAAGCTGAATTCAAAAAACCAAATGCTGATTTTATCAAGGACACAAATATAACCAAATAACATTGAATGACACATCAAAGAGCATACTAGCTTTATTAGAACAATTTACATGCAAAAGTTCTACATTATATTACAAGTACTAAATGTATGTATCCTTCAGTATAATTTCAGAAGGATCAGGAAAGGGATTTGTTTATTCTCTAAGTTTACATAAGTATATTTGGTATTCAACAAGAAAATATCCTTCTGGCAACTGTCCCTCTGTATAGTGGGGCAAATGGGATAAAGTTACACAGGACCTGGCCTATATTGCCTTTAAGGAAGGTGTCTATCATGAGCTAGATCTGAGAATAGTAGTTTAATCAGAGAGCATCTGGGCATCACTAAAAGCAGACTAAACCTCTGAGCAGCTGCAGAGCTTGTGCATTCCCAACCAAAGTGGCAGGTATCAGTTCTTTCACATGTAACAGTGCTGATCCTTTTCCCACCAGACTGTGGTCCTAGAATGCAATGTTCATTTTCCCCCTCTTCTCAAGGAAAAGAATTCCAGGATTTCTTTCAGGTAAACTACAACAAAAATTGCAAAAGCAAAACTAACAGTACTGAGTCAAGGACCTAATTTTCGTTATAAATACATCCAGCTGTTTACAGTGCAGTGTGTTTGACTTCTCTGTTTCTCTCTACAATTTGCCCTGAGAAGCCCAACGAAATATCAGTAGGCAAAAAAAAAAAAGCTTTACACCTTTTAAAAGCTCTATAATTCCTTTATATACTTTAGCTTATTCAGAGTCACAAACACAGAAGGTAATCAATTAAAGGTTGAAGTTTCGATGGAACTTCTAGGCATTAGAAGCAATGTGCAGCCAAACTTAGTCCTTTTAGGATGTGCAGAATCAATATTCCCATATCACTGCATTAACTCATGAGATAATGCATGAGATGTTCTCAAAGTCAGCAAAGTACTGCACTTTCATTCCCTTGCAGGAAGAATTCCTTATGAATGAACTTCCCTTCCTTTTCAAAGTATAGGGGGAAACCACTTGTTTTCAGGTTCTGGTCTGAAAATTGAATCAAGTAAAAACTTGTGAGACAAAGTCAAGATGAAGCAGAAAAGTTTCAGCTATTTCAGATGGGTGTGTGTCATGTCATACACTTGTCAAATGTATGTGCCCCATTTTTCACCTGAAGCCACTGGAACTGCTACTATTCAAATGTATCATGAACATACAACACCTATACACGTATAAAAATAAAAATATACGTGTATGTTGGTGTGTACACTATATATATATATATATGTGTGTATATATATAAAAGAGTTAAATTTCTCTGCTGAGAATAAACTCAAGAATCTCACCTCAAAAAGCAGTATCTGCTTGGGCTAAAAGAAAAAAAAATCATGCAGTGGTTAGAGCAAACCACTAGGGGAAACATAATCACATGCATCAAGCCACTCTCCACGACAAGAAATGTGAGTGAAATGTGAGTGATACATGCAAAGTTCCAAAAACTGGTTCCAAGGTAACATCAGATTAAAAATCTGAGAAATCAGCATCGAGGTTCCAACATGAACACACACAAGCACAAGCATAAAAAAAGAGCACACCAAATTTTTTTCAGATTTGTGCACTATTTATTGTTTACCTTTGTGCCAGTTAACGCACAAATCTTTGCAAATTTTAAGCTTCTCTTTCAAACTCATCAGTACCAAGATGCTGTGTTCTCGGGAGTTTTGCTGGCTTTATTTTTGGCACTTTTTAATTTTTTTTCTTTTTTTTTTTTTGAGTTGTAAGACAGTGATGCCTCACCATTTTGCACACATGACTGGCTCTGTGAATAAAAATAGCTTCACTGTTTTCAGATCTGTCTTTGAGACCACTCTCTATATTAAGTGTATACACCTGTAGCTGAGAACTGGTGTGGGAATTGATGATTGCACCGACGGATTTAAAATGCTGCTACGAACTTTTCAGTTTAAAACACTATTTATGTACTCAATATAAACGATGATNGCTGCCCCCGCGGAGCCGCCCTGACCCGCCGCCCCCCGCCCCGGCGCCGCGCTCCCTCTGGTGGGGAGAGCGGCCGCGCCGCCGCCGCTCCCCGGAGCCCCGAGGGTAACGCAGCCCCACCGGGCTGCGGCTCCAGCCGAGGGGCAGCCCCCGCCCCGGCGGGAGAGCACTCCGTCTGTGAGGCCGGGCGTCGAACAGGGTGGGGAAGAGACGGGCGGCCGGNCAAAGTTCCAAAAACTGGTTCCAAGGTAACATCAGATTAAAAATCTGAGAAATCAGCATCGAGGTTCCAACATGAACACACACAAGCACAAGCATAAAAAAAGAGCACACCAAATTTTTTTCAGATTTGTGCACTATTTATTGTTTACCTTTGTGCCAGTTAACGCACAAATCTTTGCAAATTTTAAGCTTCTCTTTCAAACTCATCAGTACCAAGATGCTGTGTTCTCGGGAGTTTTGCTGGCTTTATTTTTGGCACTTTTTAATTTTTTTTCTTTTTTTTTTTTTGAGTTGTAAGACAGTGATGCCTCACCATTTTGCACACATGACTGGCTCTGTGAATAAAAATAGCTTCACTGTTTTCAGATCTGTCTTTGAGACCACTCTCTATATTAAGTGTATACACCTGTAGCTGAGAACTGGTGTGGGAATTGATGATTGCACCGACGGATTTAAAATGCTGCTACGAACTTTTCAGTTTAAAACACTATTTATGTACTCAATATAAACGATGATAAATAATTTGACAGACCTTTCCCATGTGCACAGGTTTGCACAAAAAGTTCTTTAACTATTTTTGACTTTGCTGTGTGGGAGGAAGTGAATTTTGTCTTTCTACAGTGAGGAGAATATTGTGCTTTCTGTTTCCCTGATATTTTAACCCATTCATGTCTCTCACAGCTGAACACCGTGGACTGCCTTGCTGACACAGAGGGCGCATCCTACGCACAGGGCTCATCTCCGAGGATGCTCATGTCGCTGCACAGCGTATCCTCATGCAGACGCCAGGCCNTGATATGGAACCCGCTTGAAAGGAAAGAAGCCAGCCCCGTTTACTCCGGCTGACCTTATTGCCACCCAAGTATGGAAACTAGTTTGCAGGTTCAGAATATTACTCTGGAAGAACGGATACTTGCTTATAAAAGCACGAAAACCCGAAGGCCGTCCACGTGAGACACAACCCTCCTTATTTACACGTTTTTATGGGGAATGACCACCCCTTCCACAGAGCGGTGACCAGCAGGTGTAGGAGAGGAAGTGCCTGCGAAATCTCCTCGAGTAGTAGAGGGTTGGTTGGGGCTTTGCACCGAGGGCTGTCCACGTGAATAGCGCAGCGTTACTGCCTTACACACGGTGTGTATTTTAAGCAGTGCCACACGTGACACGGGAACATTCGTGCTCGGTGCACGCCTGCCTGGGGACAGGGGTGCGCGTACAGATACGTGTCGGAGCAAGATGCCCGCGTAAAACCAGCTACAGAGGCCCCGTCCGTGCGTCCAGCACGTACCAAAGGGACCGAGCTATGGCCGTGTCAGGAAACGCCCAGAAGACAAACAGTCACGTTCGCGAGCTGCTCGCAGACCGCGTCCCCCGCACGAATGGCAGCTGCCTAAAACAAAGTTGGAGGGGCTGAGGGGAGGTTTTTCAACTTACTAGAATAAACCCCCACACCTCCAAGCCCACCCCCCCCC
>VZUA01017992.1:41435-56075 GCA_013401035.1 Horornis vulcanius | reverse complement strand
GAAATATTACAGATATATCAGGCAGATTGGGAGTCACCTTAATTTTCAAAATCATTGCAAATGCCTTTATGAAAGAGAGACTTTTTTTAGCTAAGTTAGATCAAGAGCCATGAGAGAGATGTAGAAATGGAAGCAAAGTCTACACATTCCAGAATGTTCCATTTTCCATAATTTTTTAGCTTAGGCTTCAATCTTCAAAGCTGGTATATACATGAGTTGTTCCCTCTGAGTGTTTGAAAGTAGAATAATTACCCATGTAGGTTGGTTGGTACTAGGTAGGAGGATGTGTTGTCACAGAAATCATGATGAGCATCAGAAAATAGGGAAGGAGAAGAGTAAAACCAGCCCAGGACATATCAGGCTGTAAAACACACAGTTTCCAGTGAATTTAGATCTCTGCCAAGTGTCTGCTTAAATATTTGGTCCCATTTCTCTTTCTTATCTTGGGAAGTGTTGTTAGGAAAACTCTCTATCCTCCAACTGCCTTGTTCCGTCAGGTCTTTTATTTCTCTGCTCCACCCAAAGTTGCTTTTCATTTAAATGTGGTAAATATAACAAGCCCTTTCATGAAATGTTAGAGGTCAACTGCACCCCTCATTTTATTTAGTGTATGTTTCTTTACTTCATTTAAAAGAAGAATAGCAAAACCACAAACTGAAACCCAATATCACCAAGCACAGAAAACAAAAGGGTGCTTACGGGATTGGAGTGCTGGGGAAAAAAACCCCACCATTTTATTTTGCAAAGCATTTGGAAAAATATATTTGATCTCCTTATTTCATTCTTTGGTGCCTGATATTTCAGCCATCCATGCTGGGCTTAATTCTGTGTGGTCCTACCAGTAAATGTGGGGTTTGTTCCTGGTGTTACTGCACACCTACTGTGTATCATCTATATCCTTGTAGTGCCTAAAGACACCTGGATGTAAAATGGCTGAAAATGCGTGATTAATTTATATTTGTGAATTATATTTATGCATTATATTTATGCATTATATTGATAGATTATATTTCATTTAGCTTGGTTCCAGAAGGCTTAAAGAGTTTCCTACCCAGAGTACTTAAATGAGTGCTCTCTCAAGTCTCTCTGTTCTCTTCAGTGTTTTGTCCACTCTGCCTAAAATGGCACATTTGTTTTTTTTAATTTTGTCATGCTAATATTTTTGCTAATACTTTTAAATTTGATTTCTATCTTTTTTTACAGTCCCTAGTTCTGGGATGTCCTTTAGAACCATTTCTGTGGGAAGGACTGCAGGACTGTGCTGTTCTCTCACATCATGGGCCTCTAGCAAAAAAAGCTACTGCATAAATCAGTAAAATAAATAAACAAGAAGATAGATTATTTTTGCTATACTAACTGTTAATTAACATGATTTGCCTTGTTAGATGATCTTCAGTTTTAATTTGTGATGATTTATATGCATGTCTATACTTAATATATTCAAGATAGGGACACTGATGAGTTTCTTCCAGTTTGGACTTCTAATAAAAATGACATGCATACATAAACTTTCATATTTCAAATGTCAAAATACCTTAATTTAAAAAAAAATATAGTTTTTTATGCTTCTTATGAGAAGTATATATTTAAAAACCAGAAACATGTTAATTACCAGTATGCTGCTTCGTAATCAGCCCTAATAAGAGGCAGTGGGGACATTAAAAGGAGGATAAATCTAATTTCAGTACTTTGCTGGGTGAAAGTGTATGTTATATTCACAGAACCAAGAAGTTTTTTTTTTTTTCTTTACCACTGGAAATGAGAAACATGAACATAGATAACAGCATAAATAGAAATAAGAAACATGAACATAGATAACATGATAAATAGCACATTGATTTGGAACCTCATTGCTTGGGAAGCCTGTTATTACAGCAACAAAACCACAAAAGCTGCATCTGTAAATAGGGCAAAATACATTTGTGTGTGTATGTAACAATATTAAACTAAATGTAGACAGAGCTAATAAATGTATTTAACAGTGAAAAGAAAATTATTAACTCATATATAGCATGTTTTATGTGGACTTTGTTGTCATGCGTTAATAAACACGAGCACCTCTCTTCCATTATTTGAATCTATGTAAAATAAATACCCCTTTAAAAACTTCTGAAAGAGCAAATACTTCAGTCTAATACTTCAGTCTCCCCTTCATTTTGTGTAAAATTATCTGTGTGTATTTCTCTATGAATTTGTAAGTATTAAAATGCACTGTTTTGATTTATGTGGCACCTATGCATTTTCTTTTCTTGTTTTCTTACATTTTATTCCATATCCACTATTTGGAAAGGGAATCACGCAGAATGTCAAGACAGTGAGTTCTTGCCATGCTCTTTTTCCCTGGAAAAGCAGGATCAGACCCATCAAGCAGGATTATAATACCAGAGGCATTTAGAATTGACTTTAGGAAGGGTGTGTACAGGTATGCTTTTATGAACCTGATTTCAATGGGACAAGTTCATGTGCAGGATTATATTGGATTCAAAGCAGGACTTGAATACCCTCATGTTTCAGTCTTTCAAAACCCCCACAGATCATTTTCTACCACACAGCTCTGATAAAAACAGCTAAATATGGGTGGAATGTAACAGATGAGTTGGTTTTAAAGGCTGCTTGCTATAGGTTAAGTGGGAGAACAGCAGCTTTTCATTTATTCCTTTGTAGATCTGCAGCAAAGAATTCCAGAGAAGGATACAGACGTAGCAACAAACAGATGAAGCAGTTGGGATTTCTTGGTCTAGAGATATTTTGCAAGAATTCTTAAAAAAATGGAGGCGTTTGTTCCAGATCCTTATCCAAACATTTATTTGTTTCAGCAGTTTCCACAGTAATTGGCGATTGCAAACACCCAGGGTGTTTTGGGGCTGGCATAATGGGCCTGCTCTTAATTTATAAAAATAAATCACAACTTAGATGTCACTTTGCAGTTTCATGTAGTACACTGATAGCCAGCTGAAGAATTGTAACAATACTGTGGCTTATCTTCTTTTTTATTTTTCTTCGAGCAGTGGCGATGAAATTTCTTTTCAAAGCTGACCAAAGCCCCAAGACAGCATGACAACACCAAGACTGGCCAGCACAAGCCAACGTTTTGGGTTGTCATTATTGCCAGTGTGGAAAATGGCTTTTGGTGAGCTGTACATCACAGAAGTCTTCAAATTACATCCACACATGCACAGATGCCATATGATGAATATCTTTTCAATGTGAAGTTATTCCCTGCTGTTAGTGTCCTGAAGCTGTATGAAATCTTCCCCAAAACTGGTACCAGGCAGCAGCTACAGCTGTCTGGAAGACAAGAATTTCCATTTTTATTAACATCTTGGGGATTTCAACGTTTGTTTTGTCCTGTTGGTTTACAAAAAAAAAAAAAAAAAAAAGCAGCAAAAAGCACACTGGAATAAAAATTGCACTGGAACAAAATCTCTCTGTCTCTTTAGAAATCCCAGCCCTAAAACTGTGATACACATTTACATATTTGAGGGATAGACAGCACAGCTGTGACATTGAAATACACCAAAGTTGTGTCCCCTGCTGTCTCACCTGCATGACTGCTGTGGCCTCTGGGCTACAAAATGGTAGAATCATAGACTATGCTGAGTTGGAAGGGACCCAAAAGGACCATCCATCCCAACTCCTGGCTCTGCACACACACCCCAACAATCCCACCCTGTGCATCCCTGGGAGCGTTGTCCAAACACTCCTGGAGCTCTGGCAGCCTTGGGGCTGTGACCATTCCCTGGGCAGCCTGGGCAGTGCCCAGCACCCTCTGGGGGAGGAACCTTTCCCTGATATCCACCCTGACCCTCCCTAACACAGCTCCAGCCATTCCTGGGTCCTCTCCCTGGTCACACAGAGCAGAGCTCAGGGCCTGCCCTCAGCTTCCCTCATGAGGGTGTTGAAGAGCACAATGAACTCTGGCTTCAGTCTCCTCTTCTCCAGCTGAACAGACCAAGTGCCCTCAGCTGCTCCTCCTGTGGCTTCCCCTTCAGGCCCTTCAGCATCTCCCAAACCCTACTTTTTAGACATTCTCTAACAGCTTTAGGTCTTTCTTATTTTGCAGCACCCAAACCCACACACATTATTCAAGGTGAGGCCAGAGCAGAGTGGGACAATCCCTCCCTGGCCTGGTGGGTGATGCTGGGCCTGGTGTCCCCAGGACAGGGATGTCCCTCCTGGCTCCAGAGCACTGCAGCCTCATGTCCAGCTGGCCATCGACCAGGACCCTCAGCTCCCTTTCTCTGGCACTGCTTTCCAGCCTCTTATTCTCCAGTCTGTCTGTACATCCAGGGCTGTCCCGTCCCAGGTGCAGAACCCAACCCTTGTCTTTGTTAAACTTCAAACAGTTGGTGATTGCCCAGCCCTGTCATTTTCCCAGGGCTCTCTGCAAGGCCCTTCTGCCTTCCAGGGAGTCAACAGCTCCACCCAGCTTAGGGTCATCTGCAAAATAACTTAGTATCCCTTTCAGTCCTGCATCCAAGTCCTTTATGAAGTTCTTGAAGAGCACAGGGCCTAAGACGGAGCCCTGCAGAACCCCACCAGTGACAGATCTCTGGTCTGATGTCACCCCAGTCACTGTCACCCTTTGTGGCCAGCCTGTGACACAGCCTATGAGCCGCTTACTCACCCAGCACACGATGTTCTTATCCAGCTGTAGGCTGAACTAAGTCAACCTGTTGTCCTCATTTATAGACTCTAAATTATTTTTATACCATCAAAAGCAATGATCATCAAAACAAGCACTGCTTGTTGTAGTAACACTTTCCAAACCTACTGAAAAACCTCCATGACAACAACAAGTGGCAGTTCCAAACACCAGACACACAGAATCCATGATCTCCATATTTCTGCATGAAAAATAAGGCAAACTTTATTCAATGCATCAAAAGTTAGACCAAAAAAAAATTTAAAATCTTTTGCACCTGGATGGACTATTCAACAGCAGATAAAGGATAGGAACAACAATTCCTGGCGTATTTCACAAAATAATAATTCTGTTTCTGAGCTGACAGAGATGTTTTTGCAGGGAAGCAGACCTTTAGAATGTATATCTGGAAAAATGACATTTTTTGTTCTGTTAGGTACTGAAGCACACTGACCTGATACAGATACAGGTTTTACAGCTCATTACAATCTTGTCACCGACATACTCCTCCAAAACATTGAATTACTCTTTTCATCTCAATTCAAATAGAATAATATAAGGCCTTTTAAAACCTGTATTAACTTTATGCTTTATGCTTTGATAGATCAAATTTTTGAGGGTTTTTCAGTAGCTTGTTTCCTTTCTCCAGACTAAGCTGGTATTGTATTTCCCTATATAGCAGTTACTTCTGTTTTCCTCAGAGTTTTACTTACTCCTACTGCTAAGTTGTATTCTTCAAGTTCCATTTCAATTTCTGATTGAGAAAGGAAGGTGAAATCTAGTTGTTGAAGCAGATTATTCTGTATCATCCTCCTGAAAAACCTTTGCAAAGCTTTCTCACCTGTTGGTGGCTGCTGTCACATTTAAGATACCAGAATACGCCATGCAACCTGTTTTCATGTAACTCTTGTGTGTTTAGATGACTCAAATTGTTCAAAAATTCAAGTTAAATCCATCTGCCCTTCTGCTGGTGCTCCAAAGATGCTGCTCTCAGCTCTCTCCTCCTCCTCTCAGTGTGTGGGACATGCTCTTGCTTGAAAGACACCCAGCCAACAGCCAATTTTGACCATCCAAAGGACACCTACAAGCCAGACTGGGAACAGCAGGATTTGAGAGAGGAGAATGAGAAGGGATGCACCAGAAAGGACTGGCATAATGCAAAGTTTTGTTTATTTTGACCTACAGTTCAGAAGCAGATGAAAAGCAGTTGAATCCAAAGTCAGTAGATTTAAAACTGATAAAAGCTAAAGGGATATTTCAGCCAAGTCTAATTAGCTACTTTGTATCTATTATATACAAAAATTATATCTATTATAGTATCTATTATATCANAAAAAAAAAAAGAAAAAGAAAAAGGTAAAAGCTAGTAACAGAATACGACATTATTTTCACATTAGAAAATACAAACAAATATATACCCCAGAAGAATCTATCTTGAATAAAAATGCCAGACTTATAAAGCTACTTTAAAAGTTATTAAGCCAGGTATTAATAGAATAATTAAATTTTTAAAATACTAATGAGTAAGTATTTAAAATATACATCCTCCACATTTCATAGCTCCTATGAAGGGAAAACCTTAAATCTAATATAGTCTTTAAAGTCACTTGTTTCTGAACATGAAATTCTCAGATTAATGAACAGTCAGGGTAATAATCAGTCAAGCCAAGGAATGCATTGATGTGTGTATAAGGCGGAAAGCTCTGTGTGAGAAACAGACAATTAGGACCCATTCATTTTTAAATTTCTTTTTTAAATATTCAAAATCATGATTTTAAGCAATGGTAAAAAATCCACTAAAAAGTAGGCTGCCACAGACTTTAAGAAGTCACCCAGTCCATTTTTCTACCCTGGGTAGGGTTACATATAAGCAAACTTCAGTCTCATAACTCACCTGGCAAATGTTTGTCTAAATCGTTCTTTAAGCCTCCACAAATTCTCGGAGCAAGCTAATCCAGCCTTTCACTGTCCTGCCATTAAAAAGCTGGGTTTTTTCCTTAATTCCCACCCTCTTTCTGTTGAGGCAATTCAAACACATCATGTCTTGTCCTGTTCCTGGTGGCTGTTATCATGTCTCTGCACATTCTTCCCTTCCCTAGACTAAACAAACCCAGCTCCTTCGCTCTTGTCTCACAAGCTGTGTTTTCTGGACCTCTAATAATTCTTGGTGTTCATCTCTGGGTTTTTGCCAGTTGGCAAGGGGCATTTCTGCAGCTGTTACCTGCACTTAGCTGGACACAGGATCCCAGATGGGGTTTTATCCATATGGGAAAAGAGGTATTACTTCCCATACCTTCTGTAGCACCCCTCATTTATAAGGGATTTCTTTTTTCATCAGGATGGATCTTCTGATTCACAAATTCCCTTTCATAGATTTGCTGCCTGCTCGATTGTTCTACACCTTTTATTTGTGCCCTTGACCCTTAAAAATTGTTTTTTTTGTTTTGGTTTGTTTTTTTTTCTAATTTGAAAGTTCAAAAGGTGAATGGCTCCCATCCAAAAGAGGAATGGTACATATGTTTACAATGATGGAAAGACAGAAAAAAAATAAACTTTGCGTGTGAAACTAAATTTGCTTTCACCATTCCACTGTTACCATTTGCAGTCTCTAATCTTTTGTTATAAGTGGTGACCATAAAGTGATCTCCAGTACAAATTACTTACTTCTGGCAATGTTTGTATTTTGATGCAATAAAAAAAAAAATCAGTGAGTTCTTACTTAACATTCATAAATAAAAAGAAAGAAGTATGGGTTCATTAGGCAAATGAATGAATAGAAGGACTTCAGAAAAAAAAGTGAAGGGACGTGTGGTATTTCCAGTGTTGTCTAGAAAATTCAGGAAAAGAACTGCATTTTCTTTTAATTTTTTCCAATTTAAAAAAATTTTCATTCTCTTCAAATAAGGAAATGAGAAAAAGTTTGTATCTAGAAAGAAACACTTCATTTGCGAGTCATCCTCTTTCCTGGGAATGTGAATCATCCCAAGATCAGCACATCTGAAGCTTGACAGGTTTTGTGGCTGAGCTCTCCCCTGAATACCAATTTCTGGCCAAGCCTTGCTTCAAGACTAGAGCACTTCCACTGCCTTGCTGCTCTGGTTTCTGATTATTTGAGTTTCTGCTCTAAATTTTCCCTCAGGAAAGACTTGTTTGGATCTTCTTCTGTCCCAGCCACCAAGTTATTGAAATTTGCAGTTTAGTTCCTCTGAAAACTGAAGTCATCTGTCAGATGTAGCTGAAATTGGGAAAGGGTTTTGAGATTGAAGAGAAAGGACAATAGCAGACATCAAACATTTTTGTTAACATAAATCTTATCCCCACAGAAAATCAAACCAAGGAGCATTTGCTCTCAAAGCACTATCACACATCTTCCTACAAAAAAATCTGCTTTTTTAGGCTTTCTAGAAATAAATGGCAACAAAAAAGTAAGTATAATTCTTGCTACAAAGGGAACTTTTTGAGGGTCTGAGTGTGAGAGGAAGCAAAGAGAGTCAGGGTAAAACTTTTATTAACACTGACAAAAGGGGTAAAAGGAAAACCAAAATTTCATACTTAATTGCAGCTGGCATCACTGAAATCCCCTACTATTTCACTCTGCAAAAAACAGCAAAGACATTGTATCTTTTACTATATCAGCAAAGACATCACTATCATTTAGATATCAGTGATGATATTGCAGAAGAATGGACAGGATAGAATTTGAGCTGGCCAAAGATTGATTTTATGTCTTAGACTTTAAATAACTTGAATGTTTTCATCATTTCCCCCCTCTTCATTTAGTGGTATTGACAACTCTCAGGCATCAAAAGCGAGCTGTGAAAAACACTGTGAAAATTTATGAGATCTCAACCTGGATGTTTTTTGTGTTCATGCATCTGAAAAGTGAAGAAATAACTTGTTTATAATTTTTCAGATCCAATGTATTTAATTTTTCAAAATATACAAAATCCCATCCTCATCTCCGTCCTTCCAAACCAAGAAACTGACAGAATTGTAATTAAATTTCCACTTAAACATTTAATCCATGACAAAAAGGTTTTTTTAAAGAGAGAGAGGAGGAATAAATTAGCAGAAGCATCTCTGATCTTTTGAACTTGATCATTAAATTGATAATTTTTCCTACCTTCTTGTTTTGCCAAGTTCCCTCTGTCTTTCCTTCAGAAATTCCTTGCATTACTTCAACAGCAGTTCCTAGTTTATTAATTCAGGCTTAGGCATCCAGCTCTTTTAAAATGGGCTTCCCTCAATCATTTTTCTGGTCAGGCAAGTAACCTTCTCAAATAGTATTTTTTTTTCCTCTCCAAAGCAAATCCACCAGTATTGTATTTCCCTATCACAGGACAAATACATGAATTACAAATTCTTCCTCCTTCCCCCCCTGCCCTCCCCAACAACAGCCGATTGATTTCATGCACACTTTCCCAGAAAATCCAAGCAGCTTCACATTCTCCCTGCCCCCAAATCCATCAGGTTTCCCATTCCCACAGTCTACTCCAGCCCCTCTGAATGGACCACACTTCTGATTCCCAAGGACTCCATAAGGAGCCCAGGGGTGAGGTGTCCTCCCTGGCAGCTCTGCTGTGTCACAGCAGCAGCGTGACAGTGGCAGCAGATGGGCTGCCCTGAAGCCTCTGTTAACAGCGTGATGTCTCAACCCAGCCCTCCCGTGGGGATCCAATTTTTGGCTGCTTGGAAGGCTGGGAAGGGGGAGAATTCGACCTCCCTCGCTCCTGTGCATGAGACATGAAACAAAAGCTTTCTCCTGCCTCACTGATTTCAGGCTGGCTCAAGTCCTTCACATCGTGCAGGCAGCACAGGCTGCCCCATCCTCCTTTCCTGAAGGGAAATGAGTGATTTATAATCCTAATATTACTACGTGGATATCAGCTCAGGCAGGTTCATACAAGGCAAGACATTAGCTGTTAGGGAATTTGACTGAAAAATCAAGGTTATTTCATTTACCCTCATGGCAGACACGAAATAAAGGTCACGGTTTACAAAGTTACTTCGGGGAACAACTCCAAGGAGCAGCCCTTTAATACCCTCTCAAAGTAATTAAATTACTTCTTATTTGATCACCCAAAGATGGCATATGGAAATCCATACAAACCTAGGATGCTGCATTTTCTTAATAAATACAACTTAATTAACATTTTCATCCCAGTAACACTAAATACTTACACACAAAAAATTATTTTGCTTGGAGTTGTATCATGAAATAAAAGTAATTGATTTCTCACAAACACCAACTTGCTGTCTGCTTTCTCTGCTTGGGAAACAGACCCCAGTTCTGATAAACTGACAGAGCACAAAATAGTTACAAACTAATCTTTGTGGACTGAGAACTCCCGAGATTTCTTGTTCCCCTCCCCCTTGCCAAGAATTAAAGACTTCCTCCTTCACATGGCAAATCTCCCTTTTCCCACATATTTAGTGTCAGAGCTGTGTTTCACTAGGCCTTACAAATCCAAATTCCTTCAGGTCTTTTTTTTCCTTCAGTGAAATCCATATGTACAGGCAATGGGAGTAGCAAGAATATCCATTCTCTTCCTCCTCCTGCCCTTCACTTTCCTGGTAGTCAGTTCCTTTCCTTGCATGGGCACAGCTCAAGAGTTTCCCTGTAATAGTTCCCATCCTTTTCCCTCAAAACTCCCACTGCATGTTATTAATTATCCAACTGGATCTTTTAAGAAATAAATGATGCACAGATCTATATTAGCTGACCTTTCTATGAAATCAAATCTCCCCTGTAAAATCAGTCATGGTGTTTTTGGTGGGTTTGTGAAAGGTGCTGTCAAACTAGTCACAGCTGGACTTTTACTACCTGAAATGCAAAATAATTGTTTCTTCCATCCCTTCCATCTGCTCTGATGTTTTTGGTGAGATGAAGCTGGACAGGCGGTGAAAGCATGAATTTCCTGCATCTCACCTAAAGAGAGAGAGTCCTTCCAAGGCAGCTTCTGAACAGGAATCAGTGGGGACGTTAAAGTTGGCACCTAAGTTAAGAGATGCTACCTCAGCTGATTGTAAGTACCAGTCCTCATGTGGAACCAGCCTTGCCTTGGGGCAGCAATTCTTTTCCAGAGGCAAAGCTTGCCTCTTTTCCAGGCTGCAATTCACTCTTCAGTAAACACTTCTGAACAGGATTGACCAGGTGTTGAGACTGCACTTCTTTCAGAATGTGTCATCCTGTCTGAGCTGGCAATGAGTTCTGATGGGAGAAATTGCCTCATGTCTCACCTTCTTTAACACCCTCACAGCTGGCAGCTCTACAGAATCATCAAATCACAGAATTATTAAGGCTGGAAAATACCTGCAAGATAATCAAGCCCAATTTGTAGCCAATCCCCACCTTGTAAACCAGACCAGAGCAGAGTGCCACATTTGGCAGTTCCTTGGATATCTCCAGAGATGGGAATTCACCACCTCCCTGGGCAGACCCTTCCAGTCCCTGACCACCCTTTCCATGACAAAATTCCTCCTGATGTCCAACCTGAACCTCCCCTAGCACAGCCTGAGGCCGTTTCCTCTCATCCTGTCCCTTGTTCCCTGGGAGCAGAGCCTGACCCCCCCGGCTGCCCCCTCCTGTCAGGGAGTTGTGCAGAGCCAGAAGGTTCCCCCTGAGCCTCCTTTTCTCCAGGCTGAGCTCCCACACCTCCCTCAGCCCCTCCTGGTGCTCCAGCCCCTTCCCCAGCTCCCTTCCCTTCCCTGGACAGGCTCCAGCCCCTCCATGTCCATCTTGCAGGTCTAGAACTGGACACAGGATTTGAGGTGTGGCCTCACCAGAACTCCTCAAAGCTCCACCTGACTGCTCTGCCACTCCAGAGCAGCTCTGTGACATTCCCTGCTATGTGCAAAACCTGTTCTCTGGACTGTGAGTGACCTGACTTTGATGAAAAGACATTGGCAGAGAAAATCTTCCATTGCTCCTTTTAAAGCGCTATGGCTGTGCCAGAGCAGGAGCCTTGAAATGGAGCACACAGCTTAATCTGCCTTTGACATGTTTGTTTTTAGCCCAGTTGTTTCTTATAATAAAACACTTTCATTTCTTCTAGTCACTCATCAGCACTTCTGTGTGAACACAGTGTTTAACAGAACACTCTGACCATCACCTTCAGACATCAGCTGTTCTTCCATTAAGAAAAAATCCTGGGTTGAAATAAATGGTGAGATGTCTGAATCTGGAAGACACATTTTTAAAAGGTGCATTTGGGGTTATGTAATTTTATGTGCCAAAAGCACATCCACCCTGATTTACCACATTTATTACAATATTTATACCTTTGTGCAAGGAAACAGAATCAAACACTAACTTACAGACCTCAACTGTGTGTGTTTCATGCAAGTCCCTGGCACACCTTTGGTTCAGGCCAGCTATCCTTGGGTGGTTCAGGGAGGAACAAAGTTCAAGCCCATAGACAAAGAACCAGATAATGGCACTTGGCCCATGAGCCAGGGCTGGGGCACCAGTCTGAGGCTGGGATTTTTGGCAGTACAGGCCAAATCTCCCTTCTATGTAATGTGGCTTTGTATTACTCCTGTCAAAAATAAATTATTTAGGTAAGTGACTTTGATGAAAAGACATTTACAACACTGCACTTAGTGTGTTCTTTGGTTGTATTTTCCCTCTGCTCTCTCTCATAATTTCTTTTTCAGGAAGGTTTGGCAGTGCCAGCAATCCACTGCAATTTTGAAGAGTGTGGGGTTACTTCTGCACTGATTTGCTGCACTGCAGAGCATGGAATCCATTGGTGTTAGTCAGGTGACACAAGATCACAGAACTTAGAACCAGTGTATTCTTATTGTCTGTTATCTATTAGTTTGCTTAATGCCCATATAAAGAGCTTTTTGTTTCAAACTTTTTGTGTGTAACTGGATGAAAATATTTTACCTTCAGATATTATATAATAACATTTTATATGCAATTCATGAATGTGAGAGAATCAATGGTACCATTAAGTAACATTTTTCTGTGGCTAGTTCAGGGTTTTTTTATTTTCTGTTTGAGAAAGCTTGTTGGATAAAATCTTTTGAATACAAGGCATGATCATATGTTTAGCCTTTTCTACAAAAAAAAAACAAAAAAACACCAACCAAAACAAAAAAACAACAACAACAAAATTTTAGAGAAAAAATACTTAAGTAAGAGTTGCTTGGGTAGAAGGAAAATCCTTTGCAATGACAGCTTGTGAGTTCTAAACTTTCCTTTTCTGCAGCTTTTTCACTTGGTCTAATAAAAACATCCTCTGCCCCTGCAAGGTTTGCTTGTCACTGTAACAACAGAGCTGATGGACACTGCACACTTTAACTAAAAACTGTTGTGAGATCAATGTGATTGCTGAGATGAGAATAATTCAGACTTAATCCAGAGCCTAGAATTTAGAATGACTAATGGTTTTGATATAAAAGAGTCAATTAATTCCACAAACCCTTCAGGCAGTCGCCAGGATTTCAACTTCTGGTTTTAGTAGGAAACAAATCTGGCACGGTTCAGGTTGATGCAGAATCCAGTTTTATTTTCACTAATTCCAATATCAAAACTGAGCCAAGAATCCTACAGAAACACAGGCCTTACTCCAATGGCTGTAAGATTAATGAGGACTTACTCTGATGTGGATCAGGCTGCTTTTGCACATTGGTGCAGACATGGAGAAGATAAAAATCTAAAGATATAATTCAGGCAAGATTTAAAACTCTGCTTGATTTTACATGTGTAGGCAGTCTCAAAGAGATCAGTGGGATTACCCATTTACATAAAGTTAAATCACACATAAATCTTTGTGAAGTTGTGACCCAAGGGTCCAGCTTTGTATTTATCTTCAATATGGATTTCAGTCCTCAAGGAATTTCATTGATGACTTAAATACACTCACACACAGCAGTGTCTCATATTCATGGCTGCATGTATTTGATTGATCAGGTCCTTAGATAATGTGAGGAGTGGCAGAAAAAAGAATTTTGTTTTCAATCTATTCACTTTCAGTATTGTAAATCCAGTCATCTATAGATCCTTCACTTTCCTTGCATTTTTACTCTGAAAAGACAGAAGATATTCATTAGTGCTAAATTACTATGTTTTTTCAGTCTTCATCAGGACTTCCAATTCCAATTCCACCACATAGGGCTCTTTAGTTTATAATTAGATTACTAGTGACAAATTGGTCTCCCCCTTACCCGAGTTTAGATTAAAACATACTTGATGTTTTTATTATTATTTTGACAGGTTAAGTGTTTGCTTTCCTGTAGAAATTTCCTTTCCCTTTCTGTTTCCCTTGGAAAATGTGGTCTACCCTCATGTAACTGCTTTGGTTTTGACCCTTTGACCCTCACTGATGTCTATTTAAGAATCTCCAATTAAATGTAACTGGGTTCAGCAGAGTACTGACCCCTTATTTGTACAGCTGTATCACAATTTCTTCTCCACAAGAATTTCAAACTGTAATTTTTAGTATTCATCACTTCTCATTAAAGACATAACAGAAAAAACATTTATATACTTATTGAGTGTCTCTGAAGCATACATACAACTGCCTCAAAATTCTATAAAGTCTTCTATTGTTATTAAATCTACCTGTCTTTGAAAAATTTCATGGATTCTGATCACTCTCCTTTGAAGGACTATTACCTGAAAATCTGTCTTCAACACTGCAGTTCTGTAAACCTGAAAGATATTTTTTTCCTAATGAGCTTTTTCATTAAATACTGGTTTTCCATTCTGACATTGAGTCTCAACACAGTGTATGTAGCTCAGTAGATTCAGTAAAATCATGCTGATATGGAACTACTGCAAAAGTAGAGGAAGGGACAATGCCAATTTCAAATATTAGGTTTGGAACCACCATTCTGGTTTTCCTTCCACAAAAAAACCTGCATTAACTAACAGCAGTGAAATTATATTGGTCCAATACCTGTGTGAAATCAGAATCAACATATACATAAAATGATTAGACAGCTGGAAGCTGAAAAAAATGCAACAATTCATATTTTTATATGGA